>CATIWJ010258399.1:0-12186 GCA_949640765.1 Croton laevigatus | reverse complement strand
AATACTCAAATCAACTTGTACATATTATATATCCACACTATGTACTTATTAATCAATTCCCAATATATATATGACTGAGAATAAGCTAATTAAGTATACTCTTCAATTTATCTTACATCAGAAAACCTTAATTTCTTTACCTATTTCTCTCCAAATTGATCTAACCATGAAGGTGACGATAGAAAGAACTAAACTAGAATGAATTGGGGGACCTAATTAACAAAACTGAAGGGTCTCCTTGGCGAATTAATGCAAAAAAGTATCTAAAACACGTTATATATCGAAATTGAGCACACAAGAATGTCTTATTATTTATTAAAAAAAATGTCCGACCATTATGGGTGCTCTTCCCTCTATATATATGAATGAGAAGAAGCTAATTAAGTATACTCTTCAATTTCATTACCTTTTTCTCTCCAAATTTATCTAACCATGAATATGACAATAGAAAGAACCAAAGTAATTAAGCCAATTTATGAAGGCAGTAGTCAGATCCCTACTACTCCTAACTCAGACTATACTCCTCTTAGTGTATTTGACAAAGTTACCTACAACACTCACATTGCAGTTATTTACGGGTATAAGCCACCAACTCCAGCAAATGCAACCATTGAGCTTGGCCTTCAAAAAGCCTTGTCAGAGTATAGAGAATGGGCAGGAAGATTAGGACATAACCAAAATGGTGATCCTGTCATTTTTCTTAACGACAAAGGGGTGAAATTAGTCGAGGCAACTATGGATGTTAAGCTCGACCAACTCTTGCCTTTGAAACCATCTTCATTTTTACTTAGTTTTCACCCTAAGTTAAAAGATGTGGAGGAGTTATTGCAAGTTCAGCTTACAAGATTCTCTTGTGGTTCCTTGGTGGTTGGCTTCACTGCCCATCATTTTGTGGCTGATGGGTTTTCCACTAGCAATTTTTTGGTTGCTTGGGGGAAAGCTACTAGAGGACTTGAAATAAGTCCTCTTCCTCTTCGTGATCGGACCATTTTTTGCCCTAGAAATCCTCCCAAATTCGAGTTTGAACATGAACGAATTGAATTTCAAAGTAAAAATATTGTTAAAGATAGTTCTAGGTATGATACTAAGGTTGTGGAAGAAATTGAGACATATCAAGTTCATTTTACATCAGAATTTATCTCTGAGCTGAAAGTTAGGGCCTCTAGTCAATTATCAAATGAAGATAAGCCTTATTCCACTTTTGAAAGCCTACTTGCTCATATGTGGAAGACTATAACCAAGGCACGCGAACATAATGGGTCTAAAAGTACCTGTATAAAAATTTCAGTCAATGGTCGGATGAGAATGATCCCAAGTGTACCCAATGAGTACTTTGGCAACCTGGTTTTGTGGGCATATCCAACTTCTAGGGTTGAAGACCTACTACAAAAGTCATTATCTTATGCAGCCATGCTTATTCGTGACGCGGTCGAAAATGTTAATGATAGCTACTTCAAATCATTCATCGACTTTGCGACACTTAACACGAATGAAGACTTGATACCCGTCTCAGACCCTGATGCGCCTCCGTGTAACACTAATTTAGAGGTTGATAGTTGGCTAAGACTTCCATTCTATGAACTTGACTTTGGAGGAGGAAGTCCATTTTTATTTATGCCATCTTATGTTCCAATAGAAGGATGCATATTTCTCGAACCTTCATTCGTGGGAGATGGAAGCATAAATGCCACCATACCTCTTTTTCGAAAAAATATGAATACCTTTAAACAAATTGTTTACACATTAGAATAAAATTTGAGAGAATTGGAGGATGATAAAGAAGATAATTGTGTTCACTTATGATCATATCCTTGGGTTATTTCCTATTTTGATTTTATTTTTTAAACGTTTGGATATTTTCTATCTAATATAATAAGATTATGGTTCACTTGTGTTATGTGGTCTGCATCTTTATGGTATGTGAGCAATATAAAAACTCTTGACGATTGCATATCTATTCTATCCACTCAATAGTAGTATTTTTTATATTCTAATAAGCAATTTAAGTGTTTGATAAATATCTTCTATTCTCTCCACTCAATAGCAGAATTTCTTGTATTCCAATAAGCAGTTTTTTTTTTTTTTGCCAATATCCAATAAGCAGTTTAAGTGTTTGATAAAAATCTTAAAAGAATTAGTAATTGTACAAACTCTTTGTCCTGTTTTGCATACAGTACAAGCTTTGTACTAAAATGAAACTAAATTTAAATTTTGTGAAGTTCAGTTTAAACATACTAAATAATTATAAAATTAATAAAATTTAAGAAATTCTGAAAATATTTACTCATATTAAAAAGTTATTCTAAAAATTTTTGGGAGTTATTGTTGTGGTGTGCCCATCAAGTGGGACTCATATAGTTGAAAATGAAAAAAAAAAATAGGAAAGTCAAAAAGAAAAAGAAAAAAAACATTAGAACCCCACATGAAGAAAATAATTTATGTATGATGTCATTGATTACATTTTTGGGTTTTTCATTTGCCTATAAATAGGAGGAAGCTCAAGCAGAATTTCACAATTCACAGATCAAAAATATATTAAAAAAAGAGAGATTTTGAGAGGGTTTTAGGAAAGGGTTCTATAAAATAATGAAGAAATAATTTTTGGGCTGTTTTTGGAAAACACTTTGAGTGCTACTATTTTTGTATTAATCTCTTTGTAAGCCTACTATTTTTAATAGTGGAAGAATTATTCAGAGTTTGTCTCGTAGACGTAGCCCTAAACAATTAAGTGTGAACCACGTAAATCTCGTGTATCATATTTTATTATTCCGCTGATTTATATATTCTCGTAATTTTATTGATGGGGACTTAATAAGTGGTATCAAAGCCGGAGTTTCGTCAAAAGTCCAGCCAATCAGATAGCGGTGTCATATCCGTGGATATATTTCGAAAATAAATATACCATGACGAAAAGAAAATTATAACGAATCCATTGGTGCAGTCTATTCGTAAAGATGTTGTAGAAATAATTTTATGATGAATAGTAGAATAGTAACCCAAAAGTTGACGTTACTATTTATAATAATGTTAAAATAGTAAATTACTATTCATGTCACTATTGAATTAGTAAAGATACTATTTATAGTTACTATTCATATTTACTATTCACAGTTCCTATTGCCTTTACTGTTGCTGTGTAAATCATAATGGATGATAAATCAGTTGTCACCATGATTAAACTCAATTTATCAAATTATGCAATATGGAAGATATTGATGGAAGATTTTATATGTTGTAAAGATCTTTCTAACACTATTAAGTCGAAAGGTGTCAGACCAGCAACAAAGACTGAGACTGAATGAAAGCTAATTGACAAAAAAGCAGCTGCGACTATCAGACAGTCAGTTGATATGAGCGTTATCAATCATATTGCCTGTGAAAAAGATGCTTTTTTAATCTGGAAGAAGCTACAAGACATGTACGAACACAAGACTGCACAAAACAAAACCTTTTTAATGAAAAGGCTTGTAAATTTGAAGTACAAGGATGGTGAAAGTGATTCTGATCACTTGAGTAAATTTCAAGAAATTTTGAACCAGTTAGCAACTGTGAAAATTATTGTTAGATGATGAGGTGCAGGCACTATTTCTACTGAGTTCCTTGCCAGATAGTTGGGAGACACTGGTCATGACACTTAGTAATATGCCAGATGGAAATTTAATCTTAGATACGGTTAAAGAAAGCATTCTAAATGAAGAAATAAGGCGCAAGGAACATAGTACGAGTGGCAATTCAGATGCACTCGTGACAGCTACAGAAAGGTGGGAGAGAAGTAAAACTAGACATTTTCAAAATTTAGACAAACGCTATAATTTAAGAAAGAGATCCAAGTCAAGAAAGGGCATCACTTGCTATTATTGTGGCAACCCTAGTCATGTTCAAAAGCCTAAGGAGAAAGATGAGGAAAATAAAGATGACAAAGAGATAGCTTCGGTTGCTATTGATGTCGAAGCACTTGGTGATGTTAGTGCACTGATTATTTATGCTGGTATTAGTGAGTGTTCCATTAATCGATTCTCTTTGGATTATTAACTCTGCAAGTTCATACCATATATCCTCTAAGAAGAAATATTTTTCTTCTATTACTCTCGGTGATTATGGTCATGTTAAGACTTTGAATGGTTTCTTTGTTAAGAACTGTGGCATTGAGACAATTTGCAACAAAACAAACACTGGTCATGATCTTTAGCTAAAAGATGTGAGATACACTCATATGGCAAACTTTAATCTGATTTCTGTTCATCAACTTGATGAGTTGGACTATGCAAATTTATTTGTGGACAGAACATGAAAGCTTTCGAAAGGAAACTTGGTGTATGGTAGAGGAAAGAAGTTCAACACTCTCTACTACACCCAAGCTAAGATTTGCACAGGAGTTGCAAATGTAGCTGAAGATTTATCCACTGAGTTATGGCACAGACGACTTGGTCATTTGAGCGAGACGGGACTTCAAACACTCTTCAACAAGAAGATTTTGCCCTTGAAAAGTATGTCTTTTAAAACTTGTACTGATTGTCTCTCTAGTAAACAGTATAGAGTTTCTTTTCAAAGGTCTCTTTCTCCAGTTAGAAAACCTGGTATTCTAGATTTGGTACATACTGATGTTTGCTCAATGATTGATAAATTTTTTAGTAGTTGCATATATTATGTTAGTTTTATTGATGACCATTCTAAAAAGGTGTGGGCTTTTCCTGCAAAATTAAAAGACCATGTACTTGATATGTTCAAGTTGTTTTTTGTTAATGTTGAAAGGCAAATGGGAAGAAAGTTGAAATGCATTAGAGCTGATAATGGTGGTGAGTATAGAGGTCCATTTGAAAAATACTGCTTAGAGCATGGTATTTAAGAAAACAGTTCCTAAAACTCCACAGCAGAATGGATGTATAAGAGAATGGTGGTGAGTATAAGAGAATAAATAAAACTATTGTGGAAAGAGTTATATGTATGCTCTCTCATGCCAAACTTCCTAAGAGTTTTTGGGCTGAAGCAATGAGAACTGCAGTTTACTTGGTCAACCTTTCACCTTCAACCTCCCTTAATGGAGATGTACCAAAAAAGGTATGGTCAGAAAAAGAAGTCTCTTATGATTATCTTAAAGTATTTGGCCGTAGAGCTTTTGTTCATATCCCAAAAAATGAGAGATCCAAGCTTGATTCTAAGTCAAAGCGATTCATCTTCTTGAGTTGTAGAAATAAAAAATTTGGCTACAAGTTATGGGATCCAGTTGAAAAAAAACTTTCAAGAAGTAGAGATGTAGTTTTCCTGAAAGATCAAATCATTGAAGACATTGAAAAGAATGAAAAGTTAATGTCTGTCAATGAGTTTCCTATTAACTTTGATTCAGAACCTCTCGTAGTCCCATAGGATGATAGGGGAGATGGGCAAGAAGATGATGGTGAAAAGAAAGGCATTGACTTTGAAGAGATTTTCTCACCAATAGTCAAGATGTCTTCTATTAGAGTTGTGCTTAGATTAGCAACTAGCTTGAATTTGGAGGTTGAACAACTTGATGTAAAAATGGCTTTCCTCCATGGTGATTTAAAGGAGGAAATCGATATGGAACAACTAGAAGGATTCAGAGTCAAAGGCAAAGAGCACTTAGTATGCAAATTGAAGAATAGCTTATATGGCCTCAAACAAGCTCCCAAATAATTATGGGGAATCACGGGTATGAAAAAACTTCTTCTTATCATTGTGTGTTTGTGAAAAAGTTCGTGGATGGTGACTTTATTATTCTCTTGTTATATGTGGACGATATGTTGATTGTGGGTCATGATACTGAGAAAATTGAAAGCTTGAAAAATGAGCTTAGCAAGTCCTTTGCCATGAAGGATTTGGGATCAGCAAAACAAATTCTTAAGATGAAGATCTTTAGAGACAGAAAAAATAGAAAATTGTGGTTGTCTCAAGAGAAATACATTGAGAAAGTTCTCAACAAGTTCAACATGAGCAATACAAAATCAGTTAGTTCTTCACTTGCAGGTCATTTCAAGTTAAGTTTCAAACAATATCCTTCAAGTAAGAAAGATAAATAAGGGATAAAGAATGTTCCTTATGCATATGCAGTTGGTAATTTGATGTATGCCATGGTATGCACAAGACTTGAAATTGCTCATGCCGTTGGAGTGGTTAGTCAGTTTCTCTCGAATTCTGGTAAAGAATACTGGAATGCAGTGAAGTGGATTCTCAGGTATCTTAAAGGCACGTATAAAGTTGGCTTATGCTTTGGTGATGGTAAACCTATATTAGATGGTTATACAGATGCAGACATGGGTGGTGATGTTGATTCTCGCAAATTAACTTCTAGATATTTGATGACCTTCGCAGGAGCAACAATGTCTTGGCAATCAAAGTAATAGAAATGTGTTGCATTATCTTCCACTGATGCTGAATATATTGTTATTACAGAAGTTAGTAACAAACTCTTATGGATTAAAAAGTTCCTGCAGGAGTTGGGCATTGAACAAGAGAAGTATATTTTATTCTGTGATAATCAGAGTGCCATTCATATTAGTAAGAATTCGATCTTTCACTCAAGGTCCAAGAACATTGATGTAATGTATCACTGGATACGAGATGCGCTAGAGATGAAGTTATTCAGTAGGAGAAGATTCACACCGATGACAATGGCTCTGACATGATGACTAAAGATTTATCTATGGAGAAGCTTGATATTTGTAGAAAGATAGCAGGTATGGTTGACGTCTCCACTTGAGTGTGCAGGGGGAGATTTATTGTGGTATGCCTATCAAGTGGAACCCATATAGTTGAAAATGAAAAGGAAAAAAAATAGGAAAGTCAAAAAGAAAAAGAAAAAAAAATATTAGAACCCCACATGAAGAAAATAATTTATGTAAATAATGTCATTGATTACGTTTTTGGATTCTTCAGTTGCTTATAAATAAGAGGAAGCTCAAGCAAAATTTCACAACTCATAGATCAAAAATATATCTGTGAAAGAAAGAGATTTTGAGAGAGTTTTAAGGGAAGGATTCCTAAAACTGGGATCTATAAAATAGTGAAGAAATAATTTTTGGGTTGTTTTTTGGAAACACTTTGAGTGCCACTATTTTTGTATTAATCTCTTTGTAAGCCTACTATTTGTAATAGTGAAAGAATTATTCAGAGTTTGTCCCGTGGGCGTAGCTCTAAACAGTTAAGGGTAAACTACGTAAATCTCGTGTGTCATATTTTATAATTTTGCTGATTTATTTATTCTCGTAATTTTATTGACAGGGACCTAATAGTTACAAAGTAGCAGTAGCGATGATCAACTGCAACATCCAACTTGCTTGCCTCAAACAAGAAAAATAACAAGCTGAAACTGTGTTTAAACCCCTCCCTTATTGCTAATTCAACTAAAATGGGAAAATCTATGGAAAAAGCAAAAACACAATGGCTCATCAATGAATTAAAGTTGCTCAAGAATAACTCCATAGGGCCTCGGAACCAGTATCAACGCGGCAACGGAACGAATACTCTCCTCAACAACCTTCAGCTGCTAATGAACCATTCAAAGTTGTCCCAAAATCAAACCGTCACAACAAACATGCCTCTAGGATTACCTTTTCTCGAAGAAGTGGAAACTATGCATAATAGGGAATACAAAACCTGAATTAGATTGGGGGTGGGTAGGGACAAAGCCACATCCTATCTATTGAGTTCTTGAAAAACCTTGGTAATTTTTTCTTTGCTCTTGGCATTCGTTAGCCCAAAGCCGTCTCACAAATTTGAGAGGCCATGTGCGAAATATCATGAAAATTACGATATGTATCATTGAAATGAAAAAAAAAATATGTATTCTAAGAGTGACTTAGAGAAAGATGCTTATTAAAATAGACTATTTGTCTTGAGTTTAATCTAAAAAATATACACTTATTACTATTTTTTAAAAATTTAGAGGTCCTAAAAAAAAAAAATTGGGCCCTTCTCCAATTATGGACCTTGTGCAGAAGGCTGGATTGCACAACCTATTAGCCGGCTATGCGTTAGGCCTAGTAAGGAAGCTACTTGAGAATGTTAGGCTTCCAATATAACGTTCTTGTTCCTAATAAAGTCACTATCAACAGAAAAGTCATCAAAATCATTCGACTTACAAGTTTCTTGGGCAGGGTTCCTCAAAGCATGGATTGAAATAGGCGAGGAGGGCTTTAAGAATAGTAGCTCTAGGCAGATTTTTGGCACCTAAAAAAGGTCATTTCTTTTTGCTTTCATTTTTTTTTTTCCTTCCTTAGTTAACCCACATCTGAAAAGCTATTCTCTGAATTCACTGTGTTCAAAAATAAAATAACACTTTTGACAGTTGCAAAAATCAAACTGCAACATTTCAAACCTTTGTGCTAAATTTGGGAAAACAATAATACCATTAAAACCAATTTACAAATTCAAGTCCATGAAATCATTAGCCCTCGTAGCATACAGAACATATCTGGTCTCAAACTTAAAGTCTTCAAGAAGTTAATCATGCATATAAAAATCATTGTATTTGAAATATAAAAACGAACACAAGATATCAACCATATTCAATTTAACTATCTCATATGAAAATCAACTCAAATCACATACATATTATTGATTAATCATGATATTACCCCAATCTAATTAAACATTACTATGATCACGAAAATCCCGCAGAAATTCCTACAATCAATCCTTCTCTAAATAAGTCTATCGTATCAAAATTAATCATCAAAAGCTTAGAATGCGTAAACAAAAATCGTCACATTCACTACCAATCCATACTCTAAAAACTAATATCAGTTTACACTAAGTTTAATACTAGTTCGTAATACATTTAATGCTAGTTTATAATACTAGTATTAAAAATTTAATAATAGTTTTAATACTAGTTAAAATTACCTAAATTTAAAAGTTAAATTGCGATATTTGTGTTTAGGTTCACCATGAAAGTAAGTGAAAATAAGTAAGGTTGACTGAATGAAGAACAAAATTACTTTACATGTAGTTTATTAAATGGGTAATTCAATAGTTCTCTACTATAGAGAGCTTTCTACTTTTTGATGTGTTATTATCTCACTTTTTTCTTCAAATTTTATATTCAATTGTCTGTTATGAGTCTGAAATCAATTCTGATGGGTCATAGTTTGCAGAATTTGAGTCTATATATATTATTAATTAGACACAAAATAATTTAGACCATTAATTTATATTTATGCAAATTCTTATGATACAGATTCAAATTATGCAAACTGTGACCCATTAGAATTGATCTCAGGTCTCTGTACAGACAGCTGAATATCAAATTTGAAAAAAAAAAAAGGTTACCAGACAAGAAAGTAGAGAGCTCTCTACGTAGAGAACAATAGCCTGGCCCTTAATAAATTATCTAAAAACCAATGTCGCAAGCACAATGAATTAGAAACCAACAATCCAAAGCAAAGCAAAACAACAGAAGATTCAAAGCAAAAACTTTTATTAAAAAAAAAAGCTCGTGAAAAGCTAAAAATCTATATCCAAAATTAAATTCAATTAAAAAAAATAAAATTGTTTACCATTAGTTTACTAAATATACATAATAAAAATAATATAAGATAAATGAAGATCAATACGATGAGAAGAACGAAACTGATTCATTTCATGGAAGAACATTTTTCAAAGTTCATGAAAACAAAAGGAAAATTGATAAACAAGTAAAGAAAACTTCTTAACAATGAAGAAAAGAAAAGTACTATTAAAACAGAATTCCTTGGTTGCCTGTATACTGATTTGCTCTTCATCTGTCTGAAAGCTTATTGGTTGAGGCAGAACACACGGGTCTTCAGTATAGAGACAGAATCAAATCTGTTATAAGTGGAACGATGCCGTTTTACTTCATGTCTTCCTCTTATGTGATTGGTCCAGCTCCTTTAACGGTCTCATTTTCAACGGCTCCATTTTGATCAAAAGCTCTCATCTTCTTCCTTGAGTCTGGTTCTTCTTTGCTATGAATTTCATGAGGTTTGTTGTTCTGTAACGATACATGAAACATTGAAAGATTAAGCGGAAAACAGAGAATCAAAATTAATCCTATAAACATAAAAAATACAACACTTAAACAACAATAGAGAATCTCAGGAAAATAAATTTGAATCATTAAAAAATCTCATTGCTCAAATCACAATGTGTGAGAGAGAAATAAGAGGAATAAAGAGATAGATTGCGAAAGAAAAGTTGTGATGTAAAAAACGATAAGGGATAAGGGAGAGGTGCGTGAATTTTTTAATTAGCTAAGGGCTAATTTTAATAATTGAAATATAAAATTGCTATGAAAATGGGATGATATCATGATATCATAAAAATCCAGTTTTTAAGTTAGAAAATAATTTTTAATATAATTATATTTTTAGTTCTTAGTGGTCATATTTTAATTTTTACATATTTTAATTTTTAACTCGGTCATATTCATCATATTTATAAATGATTTATGGTGTGTATATAATATGTTTATAATAAATTTATATTCTGTTTATATTTAAAAATAGCTATTTTGAGAGTGACTTTTAAAAAATATGGCTCTTAGGTAAATTTTATAGAGCTATTTATGTTAAAACCCCAAAAAATTGTTACTAACAGCCCAAAGATAAAAATTCAAACTTTAGATGGCTATTTTGCATAAAATCTATGGGTCTTTACGAATTCGGCCATGATTTTGAAACTAAAACTAAATTTGACGACTCAAAGTTTCCAAATTGCAAAAATGTTAAAGGTTGAAATTTTAAGGGGGCGTTTGGTTGGGGGTAATCAGGAAAGGGAAAGGGAAAGGAAATGAAACCCTTTGTGGTTGTTTGTTTGGCCTTTTTAATCATTCCCTTTACCCATTTTTAGTTTTAGCTTTCCCCCCAATTCCTCCAAATTGATTCCCCAACCCCTTCAAGGGTTTTCCATTCCCTTTCCCTTCCTCATTCCCCAACCAATAATAATAATAATAATAATAATAAAATAGATATTATTAATAATAAATAAAAATAATAAATAATAATAAAATAAATAATAATAATAATAAATACATAAATAATAATAATAATAATAATAATAATAATAATAATTCTGATTCTGATTCTCTGCTTCAAACCAAACAGTTACAAAGGGAATCAGAGGGCAAACCATTCCGTTTCTGGATCATAACGAAACAGGGAAAGGTATTTCGATTCCCTGTTTCACTTTCCTGATTCCATTCCGTTTCCCTTGTGCGAATCAAACGCCCCCTAAATGTTTCTGATTTAGAATGATCACAATTCTTACGGAATATTCTCCATTCAAACCTCTAACTAACTTGAATTATTCAATTATTATAAGAAAAAACTTTACTTAGCCAATTATATCATTTACACTCATAGTCAATCAAAATTTAATTTGGTCTTCAATTTGGTTTCCTGAAATTTAAAAAAAAAAATAAAAAATTGGTATTCAACCTCAATTTATTATCCTTAAAATTTTTCACTCATATCAATCAAACTTTTGCTTGAAATGAATTAAAACAATATAAAATCTAAACAATATATTTAATTTCGGACGACTTATTTTAACATAGACACATGTGGTTCATTTAATAATTTTAGTGAAATTTTGTTAAGCTCAATTACCAATCAAAATAAAATTTTCAAAATAATATTCATTAGATATTTTATTAGAATGTGGAATTGAACCTTCTTCTTTATATATATATATATACACTAACAATCTTATAGTATTATAAAAATTATAAGCTACTTTTCTTGAATAAAATTCTTTTTAATCTTGCTACCCAATTTATTCACTATTAATTGTTTTCAATTCAAATGTTATTTAAATCATAATTCTAAATTTATATAAGAAATGTGATTTCAAAAATAAATTATAAGAAAAATGTTAGTTATAACCACTTTATTATAGACAGTGACCATCCTTTAATTTTGGATAAATTAAAATATGGGGATCTCTTAAAAAAGTAATAATTTTAAATCCTATTTCTGTATTTTAAATAAAATCATGTATATTTTGAAGTTAGTTAGACAATATTAAAAAAAGTTAAATTTCAAACTTAAATTTGGATTTGATTTTCAAAACTAAATTAGAATTTAATTTTTAAATTTAATTTCTAATTGTAACTGTTTTTATCCTAGAACATTCTTGTGATTTGAAATATTTATCGAGTATAATGTAGATAGATATTAGATTTTCAAATGACAGTAAACAAAATTTGAAAAG
>CATIWJ010258186.1:0-11728 GCA_949640765.1 Croton laevigatus | reverse complement strand
TTTTGGGTATTTAAATGCCAGTAAGACAATGCTCCTAAATTTATAGACGTTGAAAGGGTACTATGAACCAAAGCAACTATCCGCTTGAACCGAATGGTTTGGACAATTACACGCAATCTCAAAATGTGTCTTGAGGAGATGTAATGGTTCGAGTGAACCAAACAGATGCAACAAACTCAAATTGTTGGAAATAAACTAACCCACCAACATGTTTGTGAACCTACAAATACCTAACGAACTGAACTCAAGGCAAATTTTAATGTCCGAATCGAACTCAATCTCGAACCTTACAGCAGTCTAAACTAACCAAACTAAATTCATAAAATGTTCAGCTCAATTTGAATCTTTTATAGCCTTAAGCCCAATAATTCCTTACTCTCTTTCCAATGTGAGATATCACATGCTCTCCACTCCCTTATTTGCATGTTTTTTATTTTTCCTTTTTTTCCATTTACACACTATATTTTTCAACAATCTCCACTGGAATGGAAATGCCAAATATAAAAAATATATATAAAACTGTGTGATTTATCATTTAGAATCGGTTGTCTCTAAATAAGTAGATTTTCCGTTTCAACTTTCCATAAAGAACATATATTAAGCGTACTCAATCGATCAGTAAATGTGATATCATTGAAGTACCATCGACTTTGGTATATAAGACAATATCGATTACACAACTAATCCATATTCGACTTTGGTTTTCAATATTGTGTTCGTTTTAGCCATGAATGTATGTTGCTTGGTCCTATGAATTCTTAGAGGATTGGCTTTTCTTTATTCTTCTTCAGGCAGCTCACACTTCACACTTACATAGACAATCATTAAATGTGTACTCCTTACTATTCAGATATTTGAGAAAAAAAATATTAATATTATTATCAAATTGATTAAAATTCTTGCAATGATGGATTAAAGTAAATATTTCTACTATTTAAATATGGTTTAATATACAAATTAACACCTACCTTTTGGGTGTTTACCGAATACTACATACTTAATATTTGCATGTGTACAAATTAACACCTCACATTTATATTTTTACACAAATCAACACCTCGTTTGCCGAAGCACCGTTTAGGGACCAAACTTAATTTTTACACAAACATCAATTATGTAATTTGCCATACTCAGAATCTCATTTTTTTTTATTCTGGCACTAAGTCAAAATCCCATATTGTGAAGAAAATCTAATCCTTAAACTACTAAATCAATTAACTTCGTTTGGTGGTGGAGTTAGTTGATTTTCCTTTGTTATTGTTAGGGTTGAGTTTGGTTTGAAAAATGGTCTAGAGGAATTCTTGTGACAAAATATGATAAAATAGAGAAGATGATTGAGCGGTTATTTTTTGATTTTTTTTTCTTAAAAAAAAAAAAGATTACTGTTTTAACTTATATATGGGACTTGATAAGGTATAAGGAGCAAGACATAATTACATTTGATTTTGAAAGAAAGAAAGAGAAAGTGGAAACTTGAAGAAAAGAGATATATGCAGATAGAAGAAGAGCAATATTGACTCTGAATATGGTGATTTTCAGGTAGAGAAATCTACTTGTTATGAAATCTGGGCAAAAAAAATAAAGGTAATCACTAGCTATGACTTGGATCCTAGTCATTTAATTCTTCACACGATAATCGTTGTTTAATTATAATGGATGAGGTGTTCATTTGTTGAAAAAATTGAAAACAGAGGTGTTTAATAGGTCATAATCAAAGTATAGAGTTCCATACGGAAAAAAGAGTAAAGGTTATTGGCATATATGTATTTGACCAAAAAAATAATTATTTGTATTCACTGTTTACAACCTGTTTATAATTTTTATAATTTATTTATCATTTAGTAGCAAGTTGTTTCCTTGTTTATTATTCAGTAAATAAAACTTTTTGTTTCTACTCGGTGTTTACTATATGTTTATACTTCATTTAACGACAATTTAGGTTTTCTTTGAAATACATTTGTAGCCTATATATCCTCTGTTTATAATTAGAAAACACCAATCTTACATATTGTGTAGCCTATAAGAAGGAATACTATAGTACACAGTGTTCATTCAGTCATTGGATGTCGTATTAACAAAAACAAAAAAAAAAAGTTAACGTACCTGTGGCTTAAATTTAATGGGTAAGTTTGGCTTCTTGTTTTGATATAACATGTGTATACAGCTCATATTTTTGTATTTACCAATGGGTCTATATAGCTCATATTATATAAATTATAGTTTATATGACGATATAAATTAAAATATTAGTTGACAAGAATAAAGAAGCATGCAAATACCTAATTAAATTTTATCATACTTTTTAGGTTGTTAATTAATTTTCATGACAACAATTTTTACTATTTAATTATTCTAATTATCCTTTTAACCAACTTAATTATTTAATGCCATAGCATTCTTATGATCGTTAAAATTAGTTTCTACTTTTTTTTTTATTGATAATGTAATATGTATAAGTTTATTTTATTTTTATTTTGCTAATTAATGTATTTTTCATTATTTTTATAAAAAAAATAAATAGTATTCATCTGCAACAGTATTTCTTTATAATTTATTTTACTTGATAATTAAATTAATTGAATATTTGAATATTAGATGAAAATGTAAAATATATAAATATATGGGGTAGTTATATAAATTGATATGAAGGTTTTGTGTGAAATGTAGAGATCGCAACAGGGCGGATCAGAGTCGAATTTAGCCACCTTTACATTCACTCCACAGAGGCATATATTTAGGTTCGAAGTACTCGAAGTGGATCGGTTATATCTCTATTCTTATATGTTACTTATAAAATATGAATATTTATTGTTACAACACCTTTTTTTTTACTATGGCAAGTATTTATTGTTACAACTTTTTTTTTTTAGGATATGATGGTAGACATCTTCAGTGTGCTTCCAATTGTCCCGGGTTTAAACCTCATACTTGCCCCATCCCCTGCTAACTCTAACATACTAACTGCTAATCGGATGCGTGTGTATATCTTTGTTTAAAAAAAAAAATACAATGGCAAGGATCTTATTACTAGTGAATATCAATTTTTTGCAAGAGTAAAATTTTTGCTTTTTCATGTATAACTTGTAGCTGATTAAATAATGTTAAAATTTTATAAAAGGCTATTTTTCTAATTTTTAAAATTTTAGCATTTTATAATTATTATAAATAATTAATAATTATTCAAACAATTAAACGCTACTTAAACAAATATTATCAAAAACACCCTATAAGTGTTAGTTAATTTGGTTCATGCAGACAACTATTTTACATAAATTAACCAAAATTTTAACTCAATTAATTTTTATAAAAACTTTTCAACAAAATTGGCGAAACGAAATGCTGGGATATAACATTAAAGGCGTAGTGGGCCTATTAGCCCACCAATTCTCCATCAAAGCTTTAGTTGTTCTTCTTTATTTTTCTTTTTCTTTTTCATTTTTAAGTAAATACTTTTCCTTTTCCTTACTTTCTCAGTTTTCAAGTTATTTTTTTATTGGTTGAATTGGCAAAGCCAAAGGTTGATTTCATTTTAATTGAAAAAATTTCCATTGACAAATTTCTTTGAAAATAAATAATATATTTTTATTATTCTTTTATTTCTACATAAAAATTTAACTCAAAGACTGTAGATTAGCCAATAGAATAATAATGTTAAATCCAATGTAATATATTATTATTTATTTTTTAAGATAATATATTATTATTTGTTAATAATGATAACTATTAGTTATATATGATGTCTGTTACGTCTGTATAAATATATGAAAGATAAGGAATGATTGATTATGTGTCACATTAAGAATGAAGAATTTCTTAATTTGCATTTTCTACTTTTTTTTTAAATTTTAAATTTACATTAATGTATGTAATGAATTAAACCTTTTCATTTTCTCTTCTCTAATGAATAATAAGTTCCTTAAAATATATTGATTTTTATAATTATTATCTGAAAAATAAATAATAAAATAAAAATTTATCATATCCATTATGTTTATATAATTTTATAAGATATATTATATTTACTTTCAATGAAATAAAATTTAAATTCAAGATTTTAAAATATTATACACAAAATAAATATATAAATTTTTATTAAAGTGACAAATATATGGTTCCCTTTCTTTTATATATATATATATATATATATATATATATACTTGTAAGTTAATAATTTATTTTAAACAATGTGGCTATATATACACCATCGTAAATAAAGAAAATAAAAAATAAATTATTAATAGAATAATATACTAATCAATAAAATTACATAAACTACGTATCGCACGGGTCTACGCCTAGTGTATTTTAATTGCCAGTATTAAATAGTATAGAACATTTTCTTAATGACTTTGCTTGAGCTTGTTTTGAACTAGAAAATATAAATTAGGAGTTCAATATTAAAATACACATTGATAGATAGCTGAAAGATAACTCGTGTACAATATCAGGTGCAATATGCGGGGAAAAAGAAAGTTTATAATAGTTTTTAGAGCACAGTTGATAGTAGTTGATATTTTTAAAATTTAAATTGTAATACTAGCTTTGAGCTGACCTTATCAAATTTATGAATCAAACAAGCTTAAATGAAAGACCAAAATTATTCGAATCCCAACAATTTAGGAGCAATTTGGATTAGATGCAACCTAATAAAAATGTAAACTTTAAGAAAGTGGGTTAATTGCAAGCAACGGAAAGATCCCAAAAATTGAAAAAGATGGACCACTAAACTAAACTCATGCATGTCTATCATTAATTAATTTACTTAGGACCACTTGTGAGTATGATATATGAAACTACACCATTTTCATTATCTGAATGAAGCTCCTATATTAATTTCATTATTATTTGTATAAACAAAGAAATAGAAATAGAAAGAGTCAAAGGTCTCTACTCTCTTCCTCAATCTTAGGCTGTGATTCTTAACTTTTCTTTCGGATCACCACATGACCTTTTCTTTTCTTAACTTCCAAAACTATCCATTATCTCCTAACATTTCAACTTCCATCAACAACCCAATCTGTCTTTTCTTCTCTTTTCCCATTTTTCATACCACACAAACATAATTTTGTTCTGCCCATTATTATTTCTTTGCTATGAGTTTCCTGTTTAATTATGTTCTTTCCTTTTTCGAAATGAACTACTTCTTTCTTTAATTTTTTTTTTTTTTTTTTGGGGGTGAGATTTGGATGGTTTGATGTCCTTGGGTGTTGTTGGAGCTGTGGCAAGTTCAAGTAATACTACTACTAAAATGGGGCTTGATGATGACAAAATTGCAGGAACTTCTGAGGAGAAGAATTTGGGAACCCATAATAATGAAGGAGATGGAGATGATGTTGACAAATTGGGAAGACAAATGAGTGAAGCTTCTGTTGAAGATGATGATGAAGAAGAGACTGAAAGTAGCAACATTCAACTTGGTCCTCAGTGTCACCTCAAAGAACATCTTGAGAAGGATAAGGTTTTCTCTTTCGAAATTTTTCAAATTTTAATTATGCAAATGTATGTACGTATTAATTTAAGATATTTGTCATAAATTATATGAGTTCAGGATGACGAGAGCCTCAGAAAATGGAAGGAACAGCTTCTTGGGACTGTCGATTTTGAAAATATTGGAGGTATTTTACTTTATCTATATCTATGTTTTCCTTTCCATAGTTAGAAATTTCATGCTTGTGTTAGAAAATTATGATTCTAGCTATTTATTTTGATATATTAATATTTACTGGACATTCTTAAATGAGAAGTCAAAATTCTGTTAACTCTTGTTGAATTTTCAATTTTCATTTATTGCCAATTTTTCGACCGTTATCTCATTAGATGTTTGAGAAAAAATAGCACTATTCTTTTGCATATTTCACCCTCTTTTGTTTATGCCACGGAGGTATTGACATAAAATTGGTATGTTATTTTATAAAACGACACATTATTTAGTCTACAATAGCTCTAGAATTAGTTTAATGTTCCAAAATAAAGTTTTCTGCTAGGGGTCCTCTCAGGGGAAAAGAAAAGAGTCGAACTTTCGTTCAATGGTCCATAGTTATGTGTTTCCTAAATTGGATCATTTTTGTGATGATTTATGGCAGAAACTGTGGAACCAGAAGTGAAAATCCTAAGTCTGTCAATCATATCTCCAGACAGGAATAACATTGTACTACAAATACCTGAGGATGGAAAACCAAAAGGCTCATGGTTTACCCTTAAAGAAGGCAGCCATTACAATTTAATGTTCACTTTCAAAGTCAGCAATAACATCGTATCTGGTCTGAAATACATCAACACTGTTTGGAAAACTGGTGTTAAAGGTAACCCTTCAATCATTCTTCTTTATATATCTTCCAAATAACAAAAGATTTTATTTTTATTCCCGTTTTTTCATTTCAGTTGATAGCGCCAAAGAGATGCTTGGGACTTTTAGTCCTCAAGCAGAGCCTTATACTCATGTTATGCCCGAAGAGACTACCCCTTCTGGCATGTTTGCTAGAGGTTCCTATTCTGCAAAATCCAAGGTCAGTTTCTGCAAAATTTAGATGTAGAATATTTTTTTGAATTTGGCCTTTTAATTTTATTTTTTTTTCTCTTTGGCTTGCACAGTTTCTTGATGATGATAACAAATGCTACTTGGAGATCAATTACACTTTCGACATCCGAAAAGAATGGTCTGCTACTTAAAAAACTTGGTGCAAGAAGCAATACAATACCTCTATTTTGTTGGGTTAACTTATGCCTTTGTTAGTTCTGAAATTTCCCTTTTAGACTATGTTTGGCTTATTACTTTAACAATGGAGATGGAGATAATTTAATTGGTAATGGTTTTTAATAAATGGAGAGCTTAGCTTTGTGCAGGCAGGCTGAGCTCCATTTATTTAATTGATGGAATATTAGGAGTATAAAAAGGATATTAGAAAGCAGTTGTAGGGTTTGATTTATTGATTATAATGTAGTAAATCTAATATTATTCATTATTCTTTTTTATGGATCCTTAAGCTATTTAATTTTTTGTTACATGTTTTTTACTCTTCTAAACTCCTTTTGGCTTGATAATGTATCCTTACTGCTTTTGAATTCCCTATAATTCTATTGTCTAACTTGTACTAAGATGAATAAGATTAATATGAAAGTGTTGGTTTGGTTGAAGGGAGTGGATTATGGATTATTGCTTAGTCAGTTAGTTTCAAACCGAATTAAAGGTCTCGTTTTAGTCTTGATTCTAATTCATATTTGCAATCACAAGTTGGCTTGGCAATGGGTCGGATAATTTTGAGTACCCACATTATCTGTCCCGTTTTTACCTATTGTTTAGTAAGAAAATGGGTGATGGGGTGAACAATGGTTTTTCACAACCCGAGGGCGGGTAAAGAGATTTTGGATACCTATAACCTGCAAAACCCTTTTTTTTAAGTATATATATATATATATATATAAAGATGAGGCTCAAGTGACTTTTTAATTAAATTTTCACCATATTTCCATTAGACTACTATATAATTATTACTATATAGTTAAAAATAATTTTATAATAGTTTCTATTTAAGTTAACTTAAAAATAAAATAATTAAACTCTTTTATATATAATTTTTATTTTATACATACTCGTAAACTCTTTTTTAATATTTGTGAAATTTGTATTTTTTTTATTTCTAGACAATTTATATTATTATTAGGACATTATTATTATGTGATAATTTAGGTTTTTAAGTCAATTTTAATTATTTTTATTAATTATAATATTTTATCAAATCATTAAAAATAAATAAATAATAACCTCGAGTATCCGTTACCCATTATGAGGCAGGGGACGAGTTGTGAAACTTGTAATTTTTTATGAGGCAAGTAGTTATAATTAAAAAACGGGACGGGGCGGGTGGTAGAGAAATTTACAGGACCCGCTCCGCTGCCATCCCTAATCACAAGGTAAGGATTGAGGGAGATTTCGATTTAGTTAATTTAGTGGTTACTACTGAGGGTATTGAGGGTTTTGCTTCAGTTGTATGAGTTTTGCTTCAGTTGTATGAGGTTTCATTCGGTTTTTGGCTCTTCAATTCTGGTTTGGGGAAACCAATTTTTTTTCAGAAATTTTCAATTTTGAATAAAAAAGTAACTTAAGAAAAGAAACTTTAACCAATAACCAAGTAAAGTAGAGTGGTTAATTTTACTCAAAATTTTGTTATTTTACTTGTAAAATTTTCTAGTTCTCGATCCCAAAATTTAGTTCTACAAATCAAATCGAACCCATGTTTGAAATTGTCAGTTTTTTGTTCGGTTCTTTTAAAAGTGAATGTTTACCAATTTCATTCTAGAGCTCTATGAACCATATCGTATGCACACTCCTTATGTTTTTCTTAACAAAAAATGATATTTATGCCAACTAAAAGCCATTATATGTTTTTTACGATTACACAATAATAATGTCCCAACAGAGTCCGTCCAATTTCAATCTTGTGCTCAAGTCAGCATGGCTTT
The DNA here is from genome assembly GCA_949640765.1 of Croton laevigatus. NCBI lineage: Eukaryota > Viridiplantae > Streptophyta > Magnoliopsida > Malpighiales > Euphorbiaceae > Croton > Croton laevigatus. The sequence goes on along the minus strand of CATIWJ010258186.1, from coordinate 3,268 downwards.
CTAAACCAAATTAGCAAATTCAGGCGAGTTGACAACAATGGACACGTGTTTTATGCGCGTTAGTTGACAAGTGGCTTTTACTTGATTTACAGTAAGTTTACGACGTTTTTTAATTTCTCAAATTTCTACTTCTTTTTTTTTACCAATTGCAAAAATTTATTGAGATGAAACAGAAGATACAGATTTGCTTCCTCGACCACATACTTTGAGAGTGAAACATTCAAAGATTTATCCAAACCATTAACAATTAACTCAAAAAATGCAAAGAACATTTACAAAAACAGAAAATACACTGAAAAAATCCAATAATCCATATCATTTATGTTCTTGTCAACAGGCAAACTCAAATAAATTTCTCCCCTTCCACCATATTCAGACCCAGATAGTTAATAGACGCCCAGTGGTGAAAAAGAATTGGACAGATAGAGAAGGTGTGCTGTTAAGAATCTGGGCCTAACTAACCTGAAAACCCGAGTTGATAGATGAGAATTGCCCAGCCTTATAAATCTCATTAAAACCCTACTCCTTTCTGATGTGGGATTCTTTCACGCCTTATAAATCTCATTAAGACCCTACTCCTTTCCGATGTGGGATTCTTTCACTCCCCCCTCACGCCCAGATTCATCTGAAGCGTGACATCGGCAGTTTCTCTGCAGGAGGTCACCCATTACGGGTGCAGAGGCCCACCACGGGCCTCCTATTTCGGGTCATCGTCCCGACATCGATGGAGAGGGTAGGCTCTGATACCATGTTAAGAATCTTGGCCTAACTCACCTGAAAACCCGAGTTGACAGGTGAGGATTGCACAGCCTTATAAATCTTATTAAGACCCTACTCCTTTCCAATGTGGGATTCTTTCACACCCCCCTCATGCCCAGATTCATCTGGAGCGTGACATCAGCAGTTTCTCTGCAGGAGGTCACCCAGTACGGGTGCAAGGCCCACCACGGGCCGCCCATTTCGGACCATTGTCCCGACATCGGTGGAGAGGGCAGGCTCTGATACCATATGAAAAAGGGTTTAAAGAGATAAAAGAAGAATGAAGGCTCTGTTTATTTCATTGAATAAGTCCATAATTTATACACATTTTACATACATAATTAGAGGGATTTACAAGATAAGAATGAATTGTCATCCTATATTTAAGGAGTACATAAATGACAAATTCTGCAGTAATGACAAATTCTGGAGTTTCCTTCATTAGCTTGATTTGCTTGATCAATGGGATGCTCCTTCATTAGCTTGGTTTTCTTGGTTTTATTTCCTTAACAAGGATGAATGTATACAGTGCAGGGGAGGGAGCCGTGTTAGAAATTGAAAAAAGGAAGGGGTAAAATGACATATAATGAATTGTGAATTGTGTAAGAAAATTGAGAGCTATGGTAAAGTGTTGTTGGACATATTGGATGACTACAAGAAAATGAAAAAATACCAATTGAATATTCCGCTGCTAAACCATAAAATTTGGTTACTAATTAAATTTATAGACATTTGCTTATCTCTTCATATTTATTAAGCTAATTCATTAATTAATAAAAAATTTGCAATGAAGTCAATATAATTGTAACAAGTCAAATATGTATGCCTTCAACTTGCTGATATTTATGCTTATAATTTATTTTATTTATGTCTTGTGTTATTTTCATTTTTTTCATTTTATAAATATTAGTTATCTCTATTTCATTTTCCAGTCTCTTTGAAGTTTAAATTCATATTTTATAAGAAAATAAATTCGTAACATACTCATGCTATATATACTTATAGCATTTTCAAATAAATTAAAATTGCTTTGCACGTTTGCTTCTATTTGATCTTTAATTACTATTACTTCTACCAAAAAGAAATACATAATCAATAATTCTAGTAAGATGAATAATAAAGATTAGTTTTGGATTCATTTTATGTCGACGTGATAAGTATTAAAGACTCACATTCAATAAAAAATACTATATTATATGAGTGTAATATGGTCCTATTCTTTTAAAAAAGTACGAAAATCAAAAGTTGTGCTCATCTTTAGAATGTAAAGAGTGATAGGTTTATTACACCAAAAATAATCTCACAAAATGAATTAATGCATTTTCTTATATTTATGTAATATATAAGAATTATTCAAGACTTAACACTTTCATATTTATAAGATTTCAATTAATAAATTTAATACTCAATTTATGAATCCATTAAAAATGCTTATGCCAGGGTTCAGCTAATGCTTTTTTTTTATTATTTTTTTTTACCTTTAGTTACCCTCAAGAGGGTTTGAACCTGAGGGTTCAGCTAATGCTACTATCAATTTCCAAGGGGTTTAAAATTAGAGAGTTAAACAATTTATAAACCTTTTTATTCTTTTGATTGGAGGAATGGAATTATTTTAAAATAATTTTTTAAAGTTCACTCCTCTTTATGAATAATAAAGAATAGGAAATATAATAGTGACAAGTCAAGCTGTGGTTTCCTGTGTCTTTTTAGTCTTACGTAATATAAATTTTTCCAAACTTTAGCCTTAACATCAACGTATGAGCAATTAATGTCTAATTTTTCCATATGGATATTGGGAATTCCTCTTGACCGCTTTCCTCTGACTATAGACATGGAAATAAAAAACTTGTGTTTAATGGGCATTGAGTTACTGGTCTACTACGCCCAAAATAATAAATTCACTTATCACTCAGTTATGCTTTGGTCTACTATTCAACATTACATCTCTATCTTGAATTTTATATATTTTTAAATTGTATATTATTTTTTTTTGCACCAATGAAAATATTAAAAATTGGATGAAGAAGTTCAGAAAACATTTTTTCCAGCTAGCATATCTATTAGGCTAATTCATTAATTATTAATAAGATGAACGCATAAAGATTGGAGGAAAAAATTTGCAATGAAGTCAATATAATGGAATTAGTATTTATTCATAACAAGCACGTTTAGAATTCCAAAAGTGTTATTTTAATATATATATATATATATATATTTTTTCTTTTTTCTTTTTTTTTTCTATTTCTAAAACAGAGAAAGTATCTCCGAATATCATTTGGTTGCTGCATATTTTGAAATAAAACCCAGAAGCATCTTTCAAAATTGCATTATCCAAGTATCAGATTAAATACAATTTATTGATTATGAGTGCAAATTACAGTGGAAAACAGAATAGTGTCAGAAAAGTAGTTAGTCTTGCAAATTACAAAAACTTTTAAATTGAAAATAAGTATAATTTGTATATACCTTTGCAATCGTTAATTAAATTTGTAATTAAGTTAAAATTTGT
>CATIWJ010258176.1:0-12122 GCA_949640765.1 Croton laevigatus | reverse complement strand
ACCCTAAAACAAGCAAACCTACATGCGAATCTGAATCAATTCTCAGAATATTAAACCAAACTTACCTCTAATTTAATTTAAATACCCTAACTCTATCAATTTACATTTAACAAAATATTAAACCAAACTTACCTCTAATTTAATTTAAATACCCTAACTCTATCAATTTACATTTAACAAAATATTAAACCAAACTTACCTCTAATTCTGGCAGAGCATCGGCGGTGGCAGAAGCAGCGACGGCGGCGCGGTGGTGGCGTCGGCAAGTCGGCGGGCGGCGGGCAAGCACTCACTCTCAGTTTCGTTCTCTCCTCTCTTTCTTTCCAATTTCAATTTGCAGCTTCGTGCTGCTGCTCCTCTTTTCCCCGATCTTCTTTTTTTTTTTTTACTGTTAAGTAATACCACGTCGTTTTGATGGTTTGAAAAAAAAAATTTTAAATCAAAACTCACCGTTTTGATTAATTCCCTTCCTCCCTTCTTTCTTTCCTCCTCCTTTCTTTTCTTTCCTCCTTCTTCTTCCTTACATCAGGACGCCTCTCACCCTTCAACGCCGGCCTTCCTCTGTTATTTCCGGCCACTCCTCTCTCTAACTAAAAATTGTTATTAAGCCAATGTGGACGGACGTCTACTTTAAACCCGAAGTAGGTTCGCCCTTGTATAACGTTATGAAATTTTAAACTTTCTTTGACAATATATTCTCTCTTTTTCAAAAAATTTCCGAAAGCTTTGTCGTGATCATGTTTATACGCCCACAATAAAATGATTTTTTTATCTTTTATAAAAAGTGTCAATTTATTATTATTTTTTTATGAAAACTAATTATTAAATTGATAAAAAAAAAATTCAACATTTATTCCGTAAATTTTTTTTTTTTGGGAATTGGAAAAAATGTATTATTCCTAACTATTAGTCATAATCTAAAAGCATTATTCTTGATATCTATGAGTTGGATTGAGCATTTCACCCTATCCATCCAATACCCCCTAAAATTAAATCTGCTCAAAGTTTATTTTATCCGATCCGTTGAGCAGCGGAAATGAATTTTAAAAATTGAATCTGATGTAGGTTAGTAGCGGGGACGAGTTTTAGTACATCCACTCCTTGCCCATCCACACAAAGGTATTACTACGCTGCCTTATGTTTGCGTAGTATTATAATCCTATGTTTGCGTTTTAATGCTACGCTGCCTTCCCTTTGTATAATTTGTCTGAAATTCATATTTTACCTACTATTTTTTCACAATCAGCAAACGACAAATTAAGGGGTTATTATTTAATTTTATATTTTACATTTTTTAACATTAAAAAAATTATCAAATGTGCATTTTTTTGCAAGTAAATAAATTCTTCTTGAATTATGATACTGAAATTGTTAAATTATGTTCTAAAATGAATAAGTCATCCTATTTAATTTTTCTATTTGGGTAACATTCCAAGGTGAAAGTACGGTTTAAAATAATCTAACTATGCAAAAAGGCAGTATAATATCAGACTGTAATTGAAAGTTCTTAAAATTTTCAAACTAAAATGTCAGCGAAACGGAGAGAGGAGGAAGTGATCTGTTTTTAATTTTTTTTTTTTTTAAACAGAACTGTGTGTTTTTAATTGACTGAATAGATATTTGACAGTTGTAATAATGAAAAACCTGCAATTAAATCCGCTGCATACTTGATTCAGTCCTTGATAAAAAAAACCCAACCCACATTAGGGCGAAAAATGTGTGAGCGGGACGAGGCCGGAAACCAGTCCCAAACCCCCTCATGCTCAACCCTATCTATGAGCTAAGATATAGTTTCTTTGTCATTATAGTAGAATAATTTAACATGGTATTAAACATATTCCAATTGTCCAATACGTGTTTTAAATTTTATTTTCATCAATTTTCACCGTTCATCAACCAGCACTGCAAGTTCATTATCACAAAATAAGTAAAATATCATCTGACGTGCCAAATCTATGTTGCATGTTAATATAAAAGCCATAATATACGAAATTTTTCAGATCAAGAAAATAAAACAATTCCAGATCCTAGAAAATAGAATATTCATATTAGGAGAGGCATAAACCGAAATGGGTACTACCAATTTCAGAGGGAAAAAAAAAGTCACAAGATAAGTCAATATACTACCTCCGTTTTTGTCAATTTTTTACATTGAAATTAGCATGATTAGATTCAAGTTTGGTGTTGATACTTTGATGGGTTGGGTTAGGTAGATTAAAGTATTATTTATATAACTTAAGCACAATAATCATACTTTATAACTAACCTAAAAATACTTTAATCTACCTAACCCACTCATCAAACTATCAAAACTAAACTTGAATCTAATCATGCTGATTTTAGTGTAAAGAATTGACAAAAACGGAGGTAGTATCATTGTAAAGAGAAGGAATAATACTATAGACATCCTCAAAATAATAAGATTACACCTAATTTTACCACAAATTCATCTTTTCACAAAAACTAGCTGTGTCAAGAAGTCAAAACCTCTGTGCTGCAGACTGGGCAAACTTGAACATATATAGAACAAACGTGTCATATTATTATCTCGAATAAGCAATTTACAAGCCAGAAATTCTATAAAGGCAGAGAACAAAAAGAGCATTAGTTAACAATGTTGAAACACAACAAATATGCGGAAAAAAAAGCATCTTATAAATTTTCATTTCATATTTGCCATTCAATCAGTAGGATAGGCATCAATATATACAATGTAATCTGCCATGGGCAACATCTACAAGCATTTGATTGTTCTTTTCTAGCAAAAAAAAAAAAACATATTTATTAGGTTCAAATAGCAAAATTTTCTGTTGCAAGTTATTACTATTCTATGCGTCATGGCCACAACATGAAAAAGGAAGGGAGATTAGTTCAAAAAAGGAAAGAAGTGGATGAAATGTTCATAATTAATTGATATAAACACTTGTAATTTGAGTTACTTGACCAAGTACCAGTAAATCAATTGATGTAGAATAAGCTATCTTTATTGGTTTTTTTTTTTTTGGACTTCATTTATAAATCTACTTTGTCATGTTTGGAAAAAAAAATGGATTAAATTAGTTATTTCAAGAGCATTAGATTCATTTGCAAATGAATTAGGGTAAGAATTCATTTAGAAATGAATTCTAAAACTCTAATTCATTCATGTCAAAGTTGGAGGAAGGGTATTCTAATTCACTTTTTCTCCATGCATAAACAAACCGATCAGAAAACTAAAGTTTAAGTAAATACCGATATGTTCCAACTCTATTCCATTGCTTGAATGAAGGAAAACGTCTGAGTCACAGTACCGTTTCAATGATAATAAGTGCAAATAAAAGTGTCTTGTCTGTGTTTATTAAGAGGGGCTTAGACCATTTCCAATGTGCACTATATTTTAGTGCCAAATGTTATTTTAGTTTGAAGTTTGGTGTAAAATGCACAATTTTTACATTATTTTTTGCATAGGCGAATCATTATTTTTGGTATCGGTGAATCATATTAGTGTTGGTGCATTGTATTTAATTGATTGTTGCATTTAAAAATTAGTTAAATATGACTAAAATAAATGAAATAAAATTTATTAAACAAATTAAATAGAATAAGGAATATCAATATGAAATTTGATTGAAAAAAGATTAAATTGAAATTTTTTTAACCGAACTAATGGAAAAAAGTGACGAAATTTGTAATTTTTTCACCAAACTAATGGAAAATTTGACAAAAAATAAATGAAAAGTAGACAGGACATTAAAGTGTAATGAAGTAAAAATATAAGAACCTTGTTGTATATTTTTTAAAATTCAGGGAGCCAATCGTCTATTAGCATAAAACTCAGGGATCTGATTGTAGTTCTCCCTTCGATAAATCACCTCTACTTCTGCAACTGCATGAGGGAAACAGATGCAAGCAGCCTGCCAGCCCATTTATGGCCTCGACTGAAAGAAAAGGCCCACGAACTAAAGCTCATCTATGGCCATGGGCTTTAGTTCCTGCCAAAACAAGCCACTCCTTTCCCCCATTCGAGCCAAAACCAAACCCATTAGTCAGTCTCAACAACAGTTCACACTACACTTTCTCTCTCTCTCTTTGTGCCTACCGTCAGAAAGCTGTTGCCGCAGGCCCAGCTTTGAAGGTGTAAGGTGTACCACTGCATAGAGCCCCAAAAAAATAGGAGCCCTCAAAAATAGGTGCACAACTTAATTCAAGCTTTATTTTTTCAATTTCTGATCATTTTTTATTAAATTTGAGGCCATAGATCGATAGAGGGTGAAAATACGATTCCAATGGTACCTCATTTGGCCATTTTTCTTGCTGAAATCACGAGAAATGAGGGCTTAAAGTTTGGTCGGTGAAACAGAATTTCTGCAAAAATTCTGAGGAAGAAGATGACCAAGCTTTAGTTTGGTCCTCCTACTTTTTAAATATTTATGCGCATGGCACAAAAGTTTTGTAGGTTTTCAATTAGGTCCTTCTGATTAGATAATTAACCCCTAAACTTTATTTATCTTTTTAATTTAGTCCATCAACTTAATTAATTAATTAAATTATAAGTATTTTGAGAATCAATTAATTTAGGGACTTAAATAAATTATAAGACAGTTATAATTAAGTTTAAAGTACTGTAAAATTTATCAAAATGATTTAATTTGGTATCCAAATAATAATGCATGAGGTTAGTTGTAGAATTTAGTCTGCTTACCACTGAAAAAATTACCGTTTGACAAATCTTAGTAATGGAGCCGATTAATTCCTTCTATAAATCTATGAAATTTTCCTTCTCATCAAATTAAAAATCTCGATACAAGGGCCTCATATGTAATCTCGCATAGGGCCCCTAAATCCTTGGAGACGGCCCTGCGTTGCCAGAAAATCCTAAGGAATGGCGACCAATGAAGATCGAAGCAGCCACAAGCGAGCATTTCTGGAATGAAGGAAAAAAAAAATTCACTTTCATACATACGTCCTTTCATAAAAAAAAAATTCACTTTTTTATTAACTCTTTTTTTTTTTTCAAAATGACCATTTTACTCTTCATATTTCATTTTGTACAATAAAAAATAAAAAATAAAAAAATTTAACAAATGATGAAAGATAAAGACGAAAAAAATTAACATAAAAATTAAAAAATTTTATCAAGGTAAAATAGTCATATTAGAAAAATTTAACGACAAAATTAAAACAAAAATGGATGGAAGAACTTAAATGTTTAATATATTATCATATCGTATTTGCATGTTTTAAGTTAGCTTAAACTATTCATATTTTAAATTTTATGCAAAAATACTAAACCGTCTATTGTAGCACTTGTTGAATTTTATCAATTATCTAAAGACTGCACTAGAAATAAAAATAATTTTCCAAACTAAACAATGGAGTCTTTTTTATTTATTTATTTAACCAAGTCTTTTTACTGCATATAAATCAAAAACAAAACAATAGAAAAAAAAAAAAGAAAGACAAGAATGGAAAAACAATTAGAGAAAAAAAAAATTAAAAAGAGCATTGTTGTTGAGATTCCAACGCACCATCCCACGAGCAACAATTTTGCATGAACTTGTCTTGGGATAAGGATTTCGATGAGGAAAAGGAATATTAGGAGAAGGATTAATAGAAAAGGAGTTTTAATTGAAGTAAAGCATGGCTCTGACGATGGGGACGACAAGCCACTTTTGAAACAATGGAATCGCTTATCTTTGTCCTAATTAATTCCTTTTTCCAAAGTCGTGATCATCCCAACAATATTTTCTAACGTAAATTTTACTCACCAATAACTAATTTGCATTCTCTAGTTTTCAAATTGCATTTTGTTTTTCTTTTCCAATGGATCATATAATAATAATAATAATAATAACAATGTCTTTTTAAGATTTTTCCATACCATGATTTTCCCTCCATGTATCATTCCATGATTTTCCCTCCATGTATCATTCGGTTTGTTCTTCAACTAGACTTTTACTATCTTCCCTCTTGCTCAGAAAAAGAAGGGAGAAGAAAATAAAAGTTTTTAAAATTATGAAGACCGACATTGTAAGTAAAGTTGTAATTCAACTAATCGAGTCAAAATTTAAATTTATTGAGCTGAACTTAAAAATTTTTTAACAAGGCTCAAGTTCGGCTAGTTAAATTCCAAATCATTTACATAATCCATCTAACTCGACTCCAGGGAAGGAAAAATAGAAAAGAAAATGGTGTCGCTAAATAGGATATTTGGTTGAAACAAAAATATCGACCATTTAGTAACCAATATGAAACAGTCACTATTTTAGCGACCATATAGCAACCAAAATCTAGTCGCTAAAATGGTGCCACGTTCAATTCATCTAAACGTTGGTCGTTGTTTTTGGTTGCAAAATGGACTCCGTTTGGTCGCAAAAAGGTCACTAGTTTGTCGTACTATATAGAAGCTAATTCTATATCATTGAGTTATTTAAATAGAATCTAATTTGTTGCTATTTGGATTATAAGCAAAATGTTCACTATTTGGTAATAAAATTGGCCGCTAGATTATCGCTATTTTATCACTAGTTTGGCTTTTAATTACAATAGATATAAATTTTTTTTTTGTCAAAATTACAATGTTACGAGGAAAAATTACAATTTTCTTCCTATGTTTTGACATAATTGACTATTTGCTCTCTGCAATTTTTAAAATGAACTATTTTATTCCTGTATTTTAGTTTTGTTAAAATATTTTTTCCTTCCATTAAAATTCAGCCATTTTATATTAAAAATTGAAGTGAATAACATTTTCTTATTTTTAAAAACTTGAAAAAAAGGGGGGAAAATCACATATAGCTTAAATGACAGATTTGCAAGGGAAAGTTTGTAGATTCGGCCATTGTTACAAGTAGCGCCTGAAAGGATAGGAGTTAAAACCAGAAATGAGTTTGCAGGATTTGATTTTGTCCAATTTTGAATGGAATTTGGGTCTTTTAAAGATTGGCTGAAATAGGTTAAGCAAGCTTCATCGTTTGGATCAAATGTAGAAAGATTAGTATTATTGGTTAAGAGAAGAAGTAATAGTAGCGAAGAAGACGACGTCCAGTTCAATATTGGGTATGCTAACAGTCTAGAAAGAGATGTCATGCCACCTCCGGGAGGCTTACCATAAGCCAATGAACTAAAAGAATCTAATGAAATTGTAGTTGTGGATGTAGATGAAGCTAGCCCTAACACTGCTCCAAAAACCAAAAGATGATTTGTTTTCCTCCTTTACCATGTGATATGAACAATGGAGTATGATGTTGGGAAACGTAGTGTATGGTTGGGCTTGAGGGAGTCCTTGCAACACTACAAGCAATATCTTATTGAAGACATGTTCTTTGTGCCTAATTGTAATACTTAATTTTATCTATGGTTTAGTTTATTAGGCTTTGCCATTTAGTTAAATCTAAGACATATGTTGTTGTTTTGCACTATTTTTGTATGGGCTAACAAACCCATTTCATCTAGGGTTTAGTATGTTGCTTATAACACACTATAAAACCATCGTTAACCCTGTAAGAAAGGATCTTTCATAAAACAATATATGAGAATTTCATAATTTTTCAAGGGAGGTGTGATAGCCTTCTTGATTACTTGAAGGAATTGATTTGCAGCAACAAGTGCTTGCAACGTGAATTGATTTCTGTTTATTTTAGGATTGGAGTCAAGTGCATGTTGTTGAGTTTTGATCAAGTATGTTTAATTGAATAGAAAATTGGGGATTTGAATAGGATTAGGGGTTATAAAAAAATCTAGTTTTCTTAGGAGGTTTTGTATCAACTTGATATCAGAATTTTGACTTAATTTTATTGAACTCATACTTATCTTTATTTGCTTTCTTATTCATTTACTCCCTCAGTTTTTTTCATTTGTTTACCTTTTTTTAGGGTTGAGTAGATTCAAGTTTGGTATTGATTGTTTGATGTGTTGGGTTAGGTAGATTAAAGTAGGTTTAGGTTAGTTATAAAGTATGATTGTTGTAGTTTAATAATATATAAATAATATTTTAATCTACCTAACCCAACACATCAAACAATCAACACCAAATTTGAATCTACTCAACCCTAAAAAAAGGTAAACAAATGAAAAAAACGGAGGTAGTACTATAAAAATAATCTTCCATTGATGTTCTTGTTTTGTTTTCTTCTTGCTGGATTTTTTTCTTGTTCATCCTAGTGTTGTGATTTACAAAAAAAAAAAAATGACAAGAACAAGAAGAAGAAAAGAAAAGAAAAAATAATTAAACACATTTTAATTTTATAAGTCTGTGGAATTTCTCCAACTTTCATATTGCTGAGAGCATTATAACTTAATTTCATATAGAAAACCCTAAAAGAAATCAAAACTCAACAACATGCACTTGACTAGGTTGATGCATGAATATACAGTTAATGAATGAATACAGAAATTCAAAATCCAGAAAGCAACAAATCAGAGAACAAGAAACCAAAAACCCAAATGGCATTTGCATCAAAAACTAGAAAAGATTAAAGAAAATAACAATAAAGGGACTAACTTGATCATGTTCATTGTCATTATTTTTACCGCGAGACCCATAAGGCGTTCCAACACAAGAAGACTTGAAAACCGCACTCCCTTTACATTTCCCCTTCTTCCCACCACCCCAACGACCACCAGAATTACCAGTTGATGATGAAGATGCAGCACCACTCTTGCTTCCACTGGATCCCATCTCAAAACACAAGACTAAAAATTCCACCTTTGCATCCCAAAAGAACCCATTAAAGGAATTACCTTCAGATCTGGAAACCTGAAATTTAAACCATCATTGAGTAGTAGTAATTAAAGTAATGATTAAAAAGGTGGAAGTAATAGAGAAAGGGTTTGAATAAGGAGATCTAATTTAGAAAATGAAAAGAATGTATTGAGTAAAAAGCAATTAAGGTAGTGAAAATGGAGATGGAAATTAGATGTGGGAATGGGACAAATTAACTTACTTGGCGCTGAGGGAGAGAGATAAAGAAAAAGAAAATAAAAAATTTTGGGGGTTTTTGGGTTTGTGTCTTTATATGAAAGTGAGAGCGGGTGATTTCAAAGAACATGGCTTCTGACTCAGTTTCAGCCTTAAATTGGTGAAATTATTTATAACTTTGTTGGAAAAAAAGGTTATGGATTTTAACATTATTTTTTAATTTTTTTTAAGAAACATTAAATTTTGAAAATTAAATAGTTTAAATCTATATAGTATACTAATATGAGTACTGTTACCATACCATTTTAAAAATTCTAATATTATATGATGCAAAGAAAAAAATTCCACTTGCTTTCAAGGGAAAGAAAAAAGAAAAATTCCACATTTAAAATTGAGGTTTTTTTTTTTAAGAAAAATAAATTGAGTTCTTTCCTCTTCAAGAAATAATAAAATTGATATGTATACTACATAAATTTCATTATCTTATTTCTTAGTTTCATGAATGAAATTAGATTTTCACTACGATAGGAGTTGGTACAAGAGATTACTGGCTTGCATTCGCTTCAGCAGATCTTGGTTTGAAAACCTATTGCATGTACTTCATTTCTGTTGAACAACTCATCCGCTGGAGTGGTTTGCACAATTTGGGACTTCGACTTTGGGTGGATTTGTTTTTGAACTTATTTCTCATATTTCCTTATTTTTTTTTTTTTTTTTAAAAAAAAGAAAATTTGGTTCAAAATTAGATGCCATCCTTATACAAATGTGAAATTTTAGCAAAGATTAAGGGGGAGAAAAAAAAAGTATGAAAATCTAGAGTAGAATTGAAATGGAGAAAATATTTGACCATTTGGGGGAAATTTTGGGTTAGAAGTGAGAAGGAAAAAGAAAATTGGACCATTCTAATATTTATTCCAAAGATACAGAACGAATTAGAAAAAGTATGAAAATTTGTGTCATAATTGGAAAATAATTTTAGAAGTTGTTTGAGCCAAGAATGTGGGAGCGAATTAGAAAAGTATGAAAATTTGGGATAGAATTGGGGGAAAAAATAAATAGGGGAAACTGAAAATGAGGAGAAATTTTGTGGTAGAAGTGTAAAAAGAGAAAATATTTAACCATTTCTCGATTTGTGCGTGTCATTCTTGCACTGGGGCCATGATATACAAGTTGCTTTTGGGATGTAGATTATTCTTAATTAAAGATCACTTCTAAGAAAAATTAGGCCAAAATTAATATAACACATAAATTTCTATGCTATAACAACTATCCAAGTTAATGATCCTTAAACGATACTTCATCCTATAACTAATATTTTAATGTGATGGATTAGAGGAAAACTAATACAAATCAGTTATATTAACTAAAATTTTTTTATATAATTTTTTATATGAATGCTCATTTTCAAGTTTTGAAGTTTATTTCTGTATTTTATATTGTTTGCCAATTTTTATTGTTATTGGTTCAATGAGTGTAAGATTTAGCTATTTTATTCAATTGATAATTGATTTTTATCCAATCGTTAACAGTTTGATGTTTGGTAAAACTTTTTTAATCAACTACTTTGTTTGAAACAAGGGGTATTCGGTTCTGGTTTTGGTATAATTCTTAACAAGAAACCAATACTAGAATCAAATGGTAAATTTTCAGTTCCAGTTGATCCCCAACTAACGAAACACACTGAACCATATGGCAAAACTTTGAAGGCAATGAAGCAAGGCGTGGTCCTGAGATTCAACGTGCTCACAGTTTGGACACAAATTCTGATCAGCTGGAATAATATGCAAACGTGACAGGAAACCTCTTACTGGTAGACGATTATGAAGTAGAGTCCATATGAAAAACCTGATCTTGGGTATAATGGCTGACTTCCAACATTGAGTGGAATCAACGATCGAATGCAAATCTACTGTTTGAAGAACTATATATGTTGTAATAAAAGAATCAATAGAGAACACACCTTGATTTCCGTGCTTCTATGTTATTGAATTAATCATTCCAATAGATAAGGAGTCTGGCAAGAGCTGTTTCATGAGGTCTAAAGCTTTAACATTAGAGGTACGATGGTTCCTGCACCAGTCAGGCCTCCCACTCGAGGTGAGAAGATCCTGGTAAGCTTCAGACACAGAAATGGCTTGGTTTGTTGAGTTCCGATAAAGAGAGGGAAATTGCAAGGAGAGTGACTCCTGACCCGTTAGCTTTGACAATGAGTTAGACATTAGTTTAGTGGATGATTTTTAGGAAAATCTTTTCATTTATCTGATGTGTCAATTAAATAAGAGCAATTCATTTTCATATAGTGATGAGCATGGGGCGGAGATTTCCATTCCCTGTTGGAACCTGGCCCAAATAGGGAGGGGAATTTCTATTAATTTTCTCCATGGGACAGGGGATGTGGCATGATTTTTCCCGATTAACAAAAATAGGGTGGTGATGGATTTTATACTCACCACCCCATGGGATCCGCATGTGGAGATTACCATCCCCAATTTAGTAGGGACCCGCTAATATATAATATTTTAATACATTATAATAGCAAATGAATTAAAATAATACTATAATATATGATATAGTGAATAATTTAGAAAAATTAAATTTTTTTATTAGTATATAGTATATAAATTAAAAGTATTATTTTATATTTTGTGATCCAATAATTAATTAAAATTAATATTAATAATTTTTTAAAATTTGAAATGGGAATTGGGGAATCCCAGAAAATGGAGATCTCTGTTAAGAATCTGGGCCTAACTCACTTGAAAACCCGAGTTAACAGGTGAGGATTGCCCAGCCTTATAAATCTTATTAAGACCCTACTCCTTTCCGATGTGGGATCCTTTCACACCACCCTCATGCCCAGATTCATCTGGAGCGTGACATCAGCAGTTTCTCTACAGGAGGTCACCCATTACGGGTGCAAATGCCCACCACGGGCCGCCTATTTCGGGCCATCATCATCCATTTTGGACCAGTCCCGACATAGGTGGAGAGGGCAGGCTCTGATACCATCTTAAAAGATTAAATGATGAGAAAATAATTTTTGTTATATTATTAGCTCTTCTCAAAACTGAACATATAGAGAATTACAAGGAAATAAAGTTATGCTTCCTCAATTAGAGGTCTGTGATTATACAAATCTAATACGGAAAGAAATAACATTAAGGAAAGGCAATAACTTTTGAATATTTCAACAATCTCTACGTGGATGGGGATGCGAGAAAAA
>CATIWJ010258090.1:0-12947 GCA_949640765.1 Croton laevigatus | reverse complement strand
TTTATATTATTTATTATTATTAATAATTTATTATTATTATTATTATTTGTTATTATTATTATTTATTATTATTATTATTATTAATTATTTATTTTATTATTATTTTTATTTATTATTAATAATATTTATTTTATTATTATTATTATTATTATTATTATTATTATTTATTTTATTATTATTTTTATTGATAATATTTATCTTATTATTATGATGATTATTATTATTATAATTTATTTAATTATTTATTATTTATTATTTTTATTTATTTATTATTATTATTATTTTTATTCATAATATTTATCTTATTATTATTATTATTATTTATTTATTTATTTATTTTGATTATTATTATTATTATTATTATTATTATTATTTATGTATTTATAATAATTATTATTATTATTTATTTATTTATTATTTTTATTTTTATGTATTTATTATTATTATTTATTATTTTTTATTTATTATTAATAATATTTATCTTATTATTATTTATTATTATTGTTATTAATTATTTATTATTATTATTATTATTATTATTTATTTTTATTTATTATTAATAATATTTTATTATTATTATTATTATTTATTTATTATTAATAATATTTATTATTATTATTATTATACTTGGTTGGGGAATGAGGAAAGGAAAGGGAATAGAAAATCCTTGGGGGGTTGGGGAATCAATTTGGGGGAATTGGGGGGAAAGCCAAAACTAAAAATGGGTAAAGGGAATGATTAAAAATGCCAAACAAACAACCACGGGTTTCATTCTCTTTCCCTTTCCTGATTACCCCCAACCAAACGCTCCCTAATTATATTAAAAGGAGGTGGAGATAGTGATAAATTTAGTGTATAAACTTTTAGAAATAGTGACAAATTTAGTGTATAAACTTTTAGAAATTTGACAATTTGGTGTTTGGATATTTATTTTTGACAATTTAGTGTCCAACTTATTTAAAATTTTACAATTCGGTTAATTTTTGTACATGTGGACTGTTTGCATGACATATATGAATTGGCTTGTGACACGCCTATCGACTACATGGCATCGAGTTGGCATTTCTGCCATGTCATATTTATGAAAATAAAAAATTCCAAGTTTTCTTTGTTCCTGCAACCATTGAACCCTTTCCGTCCTAGCCACCTTTGCCCTACAAGTCAAATTTCCATATAATAGTAAAGAGGTACCAATATAGACACTTAACTAATTAAAAAAAAATTGGAATAATTAAATTTTTCATGAAAGAGAGGAGAGGAGTCGAAGGAGAGAGCTGTGGCTGGTGTTTAGGTGAGGTGAAGAAGGAGAGGAGAGAGAAGAGCAGTGTCGTGTTTGTAGGGTTGTAAAGGATTTCTGTGCATCAATATTTGAGTTTTTGGGCAAATGGTCAAACAAGAAGAAGGAAGGAAGGAATGGCAGCATGAGAATAAATTTTTTCCTAAATCTTATATGGTGAATTTGCCACCTTAGTGCCATATCATGTACAAATGTACGTTTTTTATTGGCCCGCTTCACAATTTCTGTTCAACAGATCTAAGTAAACGTTCATATTTAAAAATTTGCACTACATTGTACACATTAAAATTGGCTGGACGCTAAATTATCAAATAAAAAGAAAATTGAGACTCCAATGGTCAAATTTGAAAAGGTTATACACTAATTTATGATTATCCCAAAGGAGGTGTCCAACTTTATTGATTTCTTATTTGTTGATGGCTCCTATAGTTGTCATTTGTTGCGTGCAATGAAGTTTGTTGACCTACCAACCACAGTTTCTATACCCTAATTTATTATTGGATAAATAAATATAGTCAATATGGTAACAAATGCCAAATCAAAGTTAATTTGTATATCTCTCTTAAAAAAAAAAGTTAATTTCTATATGACATTGTACAATATGCATTCTAAATCACAGTTGGCTCCTTTACAAAACATTGCTTATTTTATATTTTTGGTTTATTTTACTATTTTAATTTATACAAAATTTTATTTTTATTTGATAATTTCTCCACTTTCATAAAGAAATACAGTTTATATTATAATAAATAATTCCTTTATTGATTGACCTGCAATATTTGTTTATTTTTCATTATAAAAATAAATCTCATTACAAATATAGATAAATTTAGAACTGACAAGAAATACAATAATAGTATTATTAAAAGATGAAAAAACTTGGTAGTATTCTTGAATCACAAATCGTCTCTTTTTTTTTTTTTTTTTGTCTTTAAACAAATCTGATGGGCAAAGATTTAAACTCGAATTTCTCACTATCGTTTCTTCTATACAAGAAGAAAATCAAACTCTCACGAAAGAAAACCAAACTTCCACGAAAAAAGAGTTTACCCTCACCTCAAAATTGAGAACAAAAACCCATATTAAAAAGAGAACAATAAAAACATCATATTTACAAAAAAAAAAATTTGATAGATTTGTGATTATTTGTTAAAGAAATAAATAAAATAATGATGGGAGGAGCAACCTTCAGTTACAGAAACTGTCAACACCATAAAAATTGATTTTAGAAGAGAAAGAAGTCTGACCTGCAATATGTGTTTCAGTTGGAAATTGGAAATTGGAAGTTAGTTTATCAAAAATTTTAAAGTTGTAGTTCTGATTTATAAGATTTAAACATTCTATATAGATTTATCAGATTTTTTTTTTTTTTTTGTCTGCATGATTGAAAAAAAGAGCTCAATTAACAGAGTTATTCAATTCTATCATAAAGATTTTAGAAGAAATTCAATCATAATTTAAATTTATCTGTTTGTAGGAAAAAAAAATTCACGTTATAATTTCACTAATTCTATTCCTTTACTAAATTTACAATAATATAAACTATGTTATAATGTCATTTAAAATTTCTCTAGCTCCACATCTGAGTGAAAAATGCCACTAATAATTTGGATTATAAACATAAAATAATTACAATATTATTATTAATATTTTTAATATGGTTTAGGGAAGTCATACAACACGTGTGTGTGTGTCTATATATATATATATATATATATATATATATATATATATATATATATATACCTCCGTTCCAATATTAATGGTATTTTAGGGCAAATCGTTGTTCCTAAATAAGTGAGACTTTTGGTATTTTTGGTTGAAGTATGACGATTTTACCCTTTATCTTGTAGTGGATGTAATTTGTTTTTAGTGTATGTGGGGTCCACTTTTATAATAATGAATGGATATGAGTTGATTACTTTTTAGGATAGAATGAAAGAAAATTATAGAAAAAAATGAAGATAAACAGTAAAAATCTCAATAATTATAGTATAGTATATATATATATATTTTGGAAAGAATTTAATTTTTGCGCACTTGCAACGAAAATGAACAAAAATACCGGCCAACGTGCCGGCAGAAGGAAATGTCGACTAATAGAATACACAGTTAACTCTTGGCGTCCATCCGAACACAAAAAACAAACATACATAATAGATTAGAGAATTCAAAGATTAATTATCATAGAGATAATCTATTTATATGTATAAAAGCAATATCGTCCAAGCCTAAATTCAAGTCTAACTCTCGAAACACCATGACATAGCAAAAATGTTGTCCTAAATTTGAGCTTAATATATTGAACTCCGAACCTAATGTGTGTATTCTAAAACTCTTGTATTGTATGAAAGCTAAATTATTTTCTTAAATAAATTTTCTTACATTTAATTTGAAATTAATATTTAAAGATAGTGTTTGTTACATTGATCGTTATCTTCCAAATTTTAAATATTTAGATAATAATTATAATTATTTATAATAAAATCAAATATTTTTTAATAAATAAAATAAAATATTTTAATTGATTAAAATATATAAAATGTTATAATATTGAATTGAGGCACGTCGACTACTTCCAATAATTTAATTAATATTGTGTTAGATTTTAGTATTAGTATTATTTATACATATGTTATTGATGAAAAAAAAAATTAAAAATAAATACTCCTATGTAAATATTGTGTCTCATTAATGTCATAAATTAATAATTATACAAACTTATACAAACAAAACTAAGATAATTTAGTGAAATATGATTCTAGTATTGATTCAAGTAATAATTATATAAACTCACATAATTCTTTGCATATTTGATTCGTTGATTTCGTTACACCTTTTAGATGAGGAACCATTGTTAGATGTGGTTTTAAGAAATTTTATATCTTATTTATATATAGCATTTTCTATCTTCGTCATAAATTGAATGTTTTTAGTAAAGGTACAATGAATAATATTTAATTATTCAGAAACAATGAACATTATTTATTAGTTTTCATTAATACTACATATTATAAATCTACGTTTTAAATTCATTCAATTAATATGATAAAGTACATGAATTTTTCTAGAGTATAATACTTTTTTGTAATTAAAATTTAACTTCAATCAATTATAAAAATCTCTTTAAATTAATTAAATTTAATTTATCGATTAATTAATATCTCTATAAAATAATAAAATATCATCCAACAATATTAATTTATAGAAGTTTTACTGTAATAAATTAGAGAAATTAGATAGAAATATTGATTCTATTAAAAAAACTAGAAATTTAAAATTAATTAAAAGGACAAAATTGGAATTAAAGATAAAGTATGTTGTATCTCTTTTTTTTTTTGGAATTATATCTCGAAATCATATCTGTATATACTAATAGATATTGATTTTTAACTTGTAATCATGAACCCTATTTTACGCCATGAAATATTGTGTGATTTAGATATACAAGGATTTTATAAAATTAAATACACGTATTTTAGCTAAAGAATAATAATAATAAAAGAAAAATACTTATCCAACGCGTTTCAAATCTTTCACAACGAAAAAAACGGTCTTTTCTTCTTCCGCGCCCATCCACCTACCTGCCTATTGGTTTCCCAAATTTTCTTTCCCTTACAGTTTCCTTTTTTCTAATGCCAGGAAAATGAAGGAAAATTTTCTTCTATATTGTTATTAATCGCTTTCACAAATCTCCTATACGTCACAAAACTCAGTTAAACCTAAACCCAAATCGAATCCTTATCAACTATTTTTCTATAAGTAAAAGACCTGGTAAGGATGATTTACCATTTCTCGATTAATGAAAAACCGTAGACTCTTTCCCTTTTTGATTGCTTCTCTTTGTCCCTTTTCAACTTTTCCATTTTAATATTTAATTTGTAGCTATCATCCAATTGTTTATATGCTACGTTTCTTCTCGTATTAGTTGTTGAATTTGTCAATTTTAAGGATTGTTTATATTGTGGAGAGTTTCATTGGGTTTTCCTTTTATTATCAATTTGATTTGACAGAAAAAAAAAAGTTAGTGTTTTTTCTTTGTATGAATTTGTAATTGTTTAATCTTTGTTAGGTTATGTATGGTTGAAATAGTATAAATATATGTATATTGGATTGAGTGAATTCGTGATTTGGTATAGTTGAGGGTTTGAATTTGATGTGTTTGCCTCAAAATCAAATACCCTTTAGAAAGAAAAGAAATGGGATTTTCTCAAATCTTTGATAGAGAAAAGATAAGTAAGAAAAGATTACAGCTTTAATTGAAATGGGTAATATTTGTGTTGGAGGAACCGCATCAAGAGGAGCTTCTGCTTCACCACATCCAATATGGTGGCTAAGACCAACAACAGATTGCACAAATTGCTTCTTTACTAGTTCCAAAAAAGAAGAGAAAGCAATTAAGGACTCCGATCTTTCAGAAGCCAAAGACTCTTCTTTACCAGTTCAAAACAAAGCACCAGAGCCAATCAAGATAGTTAAAGAAGAAAATGTTATTAACCAAACCTCAGTTCTGCAGCCAGAATCACCAAAACGAGACCCCATTCGATCACCATTGTCTCCCCAGCAACCCGTAGCAAAGCCTAAACAAACAACAGCAGCACCAATACAAGAAGCCAAACATGCAGTTCCTCCAAGACCAAGACAGCCTCATAATGTAAAAAGACTATGGAGCGCAGGGCTTCAAGCTGAATCGGTGTTGAAAACTAAAACAGGACATTTGAAAGAGTATTATAACTTGGGAAGAAAGCTAGGAAATGGACAATTTGGTACTACATTTCTCTGTACAGAGAAAGGGACAGGAAAAGAGTTTGCTTGCAAGTCTATTGCAAAGAGGAAATTAACAACACTCGAAGATGTAGAGGATGTGAGAAGAGAAATTCAAATAATGCATCATTTATCGGGGCATCCGAATGTGGTATCGATCAAGGGAGCTTATGAAGATGCAGTTGCAGTCCATGTGGTAATGGAATTGTGTGCAGGAGGTGAACTTTTTGATAGGATCGTGAGAAGAGGACATTATTCTGAAAGAAAAGCTGCACAACTTACCAGGACTATTTTTGGTGTTATAGAAGCTTGCCATTCTTTAGGAGTTATGCATAGAGACCTTAAGCCTGAGAATTTCCTTTTTATGAGTGATGACGAAGATTCGCCTCTTAAAGCAATTGATTTTGGATTGTCAGTTTTCTTCAAGCCAGGTATATGTATATATATGTATATATGTTATTTCTTCATGTGTGTGATTGTTTTTTCAACTCAGAATACTTACTAATAATGAGAGATGTGCAGGCCAAAGTTTCAGTGATGTAGTTGGAAGCCCATACTATGTTGCTCCTGAAGTTCTGAAAAAGCGTTACGGCGCTGAAGCAGATGTTTGGAGTGCTGGTGTTATGGTTTACATTCTGTTATCTGGGGTTCCTCCATTTTGGGCTGGTAAGACATCTTTCTGAAAATAATCAAATGTTTCCTTATTGATTAACCTACTCACTTCATCATACATTAAATTCAGAAACTGAACAAGGCATTTTCGAACAAGTACTGCATGGTCAGTTGGATTTCACATCAGATCCATGGCCTAATATCTCTGAAAGTGCAAAGGACTTAGTTATAAGAATGCTTGCAAGAGACCCCAAAAAGAGAATTACAGCCCATCAAGTTCTCTGTAAGTCTGTTTACATGTGACAATGTTGTTTTCTCTTTTGTCTTGGCCATTTAAGTACTAATAATGGAAAATATTTTATAGGTCACCCTTGGGTTAGGGAAGATGGGGTGGCTCCAGATAAGCCTCTTGATCCAGCAGTCTTAAGTAGGTTAACGCAGTTCTCTGCAATGAATAAGCTAAAGAAAATGGCTCTTAGGGTAATATTTCCTCTTTTATGTTTGAATTTCTATTCACCTTTTTTCGTATATAAAAATGAATGTGGAATTTACATTATCGCTTTTTCAGATTATTGCAGAGAACCTCTCTGAAGAAGAAATTGCAGGATTAACTGAAATGTTTAAAATGATAGACACAGATGGTAGTGGTCAAATTACTTTTGAAGAACTCAGAATTGGACTCAAAAGATTTGGTGCTAATCTTAATGAGTCTGAAATTTATGATCTAATGCAAGCGGTAAGAACCATTTCAACCATCAAATCCATCCTATTAATATGCAAAACATCTTTTCTTCGTGGGTTCGAACCCATGACGTATAACATTACACAAAAACCACTCTTAAAATATGTTTATTAGTGCTGAAAATTTAAATCAAATTTTGGTTGTGATGCAAATGTAGGCTGATATTGACAATAGTGGGACAATAGACTATGGCGAGTTTATCGCAGCAACATTGCATCTAAACAAAGTAGAAAGGGAAGATCATTTATTTGCAGCATTCTCCTACTTCGATAAAGATGGAAGTGGTTATATCACCATTGATGAGCTCCAACAAGCTTGTGTTGAATTCGGAATGGAAAATGTTCACTTAGAAGAAATGCTTAGGGAAGTTGATCAAGATAATGTAAGTGCTTTTAGTTCTTTCTTTCTACTTTTCAATTAAAAAAAAAAGGAAAAAGGCCTATAATGATTTTGGTTGTGTTAAACAGGATGGTCGGATTGATTACAATGAGTTTGTGGATATGATGCAGAAAGGGGATCCAGGAATGGGTAAAAATGGTGTGCAGGGTAGAAATTTAGGCATTGGTTTTATAGAGGCATTGCAAGTTTGTTGATATATACATATATGAAAATAGTGAGGCTTTGTTTATTTTTATTTTATTTTAACTTTGATTTTTCAGGAACTTGTACATTAATTAATTAATTAATTAATATAGATATGCATTTTAATTTGATTCAATGTTCAAATTGTTTCATAAATTTTTTAGTCCAATGCAATAATTTGAGGATTTAAACAAACTAAAATGGCAGGAGACATTTCTTGTCCACCAACTCCATTAAAATCAAACATTTCCTTCTAAAACTATTCCCTTCACACTAATCAATTATAAGGATATAAATACAAAGTAAGTGGGACACTTGAACAAAAAACGATTAAATCAACAATTAGACTGAAATGAAAATAAATAAATAAAAAAGTAGAATATTTATCTTGTATTCCTATGAGATTGTGGGGATAAAAGCACAAATGAGGGAACTCTATTTCTAAAATTTCCCTTTAAAATTTATAATTTAATTTTCTATAATAATAATTAAAAATAATATAAAAGTATAATTAAAAAGTGAATATGATTATAAATATGAATTAAAATATTATTTTTTAAGAGAATATAATTATAATAAGAATTGAAATAGTATTTTTTAATAGAACAAAATTTGAATTTATATCATTTTTATATAATATAAACTTTAGTATAATAAATTAATTAGTTAATAGATTATATAATTTAAAATAACATTACTTAATCAAATATGATTATGAATATATGGATTAAAATAACATTGCTTAAGAAAATATGATTATGAATATGAATTAAAAAAATTATTACTTAATAGAATATTTATTGTTATTTTATATAATTCAAATTTTAAAAGAATTAATTAATAAATTAGTTAATTATATAAATAAATATAATATTTTTTAATAAATTATGATTTGAATTTATTGTTGGCACCAAAACTTGTCTTAAGACCATGCAAATGAACCTTTGACTAGGCTGCTACGAAAGCTTTATAGTTTTTGGGCTCAAAACTTTTAAACAACTACCCCACAATCATTAGATACGTGTCGGTTCATTTAAGTCCAATTTGATATTAAATTGGTTTCTTTTCAGAAAATACAAGGGTATATATAAGATCATTAAAAAAAAAATTAGAACAATAGACCAAAAGTTCAAAAACCTGAAAATAATGTAATAAAAGAGCTGTTGCGAGAATGCCGGATAAATTTATTCACTTTGTAAATAAGAAGAAATGGACGGATTGCATTGTGAAAACGGACTCAAAAGTGGTGGTGGTGGTAGATGTAATTAATGTGAAACAAAAGATACTACATCAAGTAATGTAATGGATATTGTTATTAACATAAGAAACTTGATGCACTACAATATTACTTGTGTTTTCGTATTGAGAACTTATAATGACTTTACCCACAACTTAACTAGATCAGCACTTGATGTAGGTTTTGTAAATGATATCGGGGCATATGAACTTCTTTTACAATGTAATGCTTAATCAATTAATGAAGAAATATATGATTTCTATTAAAAAAAATTCAAAAAGAAAAACAATCCTAATTAAACTAAATACATAAAAGAACACAGCACAACACATTTAATTCGTTAACTCAACACGCCACCGCCCCTCCATTAATTCCACCACCCACCATGCACCCGACCGTAAGCTAAGGATATTAGTTGACAGCCCAGACATTGGCAAGTCTTCTAGTACCCATAGCATTGTTGATACGTGGTTGGAATTGAGGCTAAACGGCAAGAAACTTCCTGGAAACTCCATCACCACTACCAAAAAATGGAGTTGCAGAGCTCAATTTCTTTGCAAAAGCTCAAAAACCAAATTCCAGGTTGCAACGAGTTTCTTGGCGCTTGCCGTCTACCATCCATAGGTTTTTTGTCATGTTACACCAGATTCAAGGGTTTCTATAGTGTATTCGTCGACGTTAGAATCGTTTTAAGTAGTGCTTCATTAGTTCTTCATACTATTTTCATGTATGTCTCATATTTGTCAGCGTTTGTTTGCGATTTTGTTTCTGATTTGTTGCATTTTATTTTTGATTTGTTTGAAAACAAACGAAAAATTAGAAAGACTAAATAAGTGAGTTTTCATCGATTTTCAGTCGGAAAAATCGATTTTTTTCTTACTAGGAAACTCATCGGAAGAATGATAGTTGGAATTTGTCACAGGACATCACCAAAAATCAATCCTATACCTGTAGCAAAAATGTCCTTTTAGCTATTATTTCATTTTTTATGCCTAAAAACTATAAATAGCCCATTATTTTCATGATTTTTGCCATTTTATTAATGTTTTTATTTTTGTGGATTTTCTTATATATATCCCTAAAAAAAAGGCTTTAAAATTTTGTAGGACAAAAAATTAGAAATAATAGTTAAATTGTTCAATTTTGCCAACAAGTATACAATGGGTATACCATAAGTATACAACAAGTTTCTGGTAAGATTCCGGCGATCTTACTCTTTTTAGGCATCGGTCAGGCGAATCTGATTTTTCAGCGATATAGAAAATGTATTTTTTGGTTGCTACTCAACGGAAACCGAACATATTCCGATTGAAATTTGGTCGGAACCACTTTTGCAATCCTGAACCCAAAAACGGAAAATGAAAAAACATGCCGAATAAGACGAAAGGAAACCAGACCTCCATTTTTGCCTGCGAACTCTCAAATATTGATGGATTCCTCGCTGAAACTCAACGAAAACCAGTCTTAATCACATTGGTAGCAAGATTATCGACGGAAAACCACCAGAAATCACATGATTCTCGACGAAAATCGGTCCGGAATTACTGGTTTGTGATTTTCAGCGGCGCGATTCAGAATGTCGATGATGATTGTGGCTATCTTCTGATGCTCTGATGGAGATTCTAAGGATACCGGACAACTCATCGGTGCGAGAGTTTTCAGACACTACCCTTTGATCGTTGGTCGGATGCATCTGGTAGCAATAGAGCCCTAGCTCTGGTCTTCTTATCTGATTGCTTCTGTAAATTCTGGTTTTTTTATTATTTTTTTAAATGAAAAAAAATGTCGTAAAATTAAAAAGCATGCTTTTTTCTTCTTCAAATATGGTGTGGACTTTTTTTAACTTTTATCCTAAATTTACGATCTTACATATACCCCAAAATACAATTATATATTTTAAAGTAAAAATAACAAAATAGTTTACTTATTTGATAAAATACGCAAATAAGGCATTTATTTTGCAGGAAAAAAAAAGGTTGTTACTTCTAATATACTCCCACCGTTCCACTTTAAGGGGAACAAGGGGCCATTAGTACCAAGTTAACACGAGATTAAATATTACAAGAATATTAATTAACATCATTTAGAAGGATTTATGAGATGGGTTAACTTTTAACGCATTAGCTACTTTTTTCTTTGGATACTTTAAAACGTTAATCTAATCCTAGAGGTTAATAGAAAGTTACAAAATACATACTATTTTAGTTTTCTTGTTTATTTTATATTTTTAAATATTTCTAAATATTAGTATTGATAAATTTTTGTTACTCCATTAACATTTAGTATTTATTTCTGTAAATTTTACAGGAGTAATATAAAACCTTTCATTTGTTAACGCTATTCAAACGACACCTAAGTTATGCTTTAAGTGAAGGAGCGGGTCCAGCACAGATGGAAACGATCAAGGGTTGTGAAGGCAACGCCACGCGTTCGAAGTCTCACATCTACAACTGACCCCTCATGTCCCCCTCCCCCAAATATCTAAGGGGGAAAAAAAAAGTTACGCTTTAGGTGTCTTAATTTGACTAGTTAGTAAAATTTTCCAATATTGCCCATATTTATGTTATTGAAAAAAAAAAATTAAATATGTTATTTTTCAAAAATATCAAATATTCCGTTTAATTTATTAAGAGAATTTTCAAATTTGACATCCAATTTACATTGAGAAATTTTCATTTTTCTAATAAAATTTGTGAGACTTTATTAACTTTCAAGAACTAGCAAATCAGAAATACAACTTGGTAAAACATCTCTAGTTACCATCAAACCAGTTGAAATAGTATAAGCTCGAGCTAAACTATAAGCAATTCATAGTTCACCACACAAAAATAAGATTAAAATCTTTAACATGAGATAATAGATATTTGCAATCATCAATCAACAAACCAAAAGTATAATAATCCTTATAATTAGGATCAATAATAGTCGAACAAAGTTGATCATCTGACTCTATAATTACAAAAGATCATCCTTCTTCTTTCGCCCAACTTAAAGCCTCCCTAATAGCCATAACTTCGTCACTCTAGCCTCCCAATTACTAGGAATCATTACTTGCAACACACCAAAAAAAATTACCATTCTAATCACGAGTTACAACCCTAACACTCACTAAAATGACCATTGAAACAAGCTCCATCAATATTGATTTTTAAACTCCCAATCGGCAGCCTACACCAAGATCAAGCAACAATAGCAACTTCATGAACTGTAAGAGAAGTAATATCTTGAGCCAAATTCCACTCATTCCAAAATTTAGCAGCTCACCTAACAATCTGACGTGGAGTAAACCAAACTTTCTTCCAAGCATATGAATTCCTAGCTTTTCATATAACCCACATAAGCAAAACAACCTCTTACTACTTCTCTCTACTCAATTGATTAATTAACAAAGAAACCCATCCATAGAAGAACCTATTAAAGGCTGATGGAAATTAAAAAAAGATGCTAACCACACCTCTTGAATGTGGGGACAAGTAACCAACACATGCAAGCCAAACTCCTAATCCTTAACTTATATCCATAATGGACAATACATCTAGGGAACCTCCAAAGCAGAAGGATAATGACCATACTCAACAAAAGCAATTGATTGTCAAAGGTCCATGGACTCATGTCTAGTATTCTTTGAACATCCACGTTGTAACACCCCTTAACCCGACTATTTTCTAGCCGAGCTAAGTGTGCCACAGCTACTGCTACATGGTATACAAAAC
>CATIWJ010258089.1:0-30420 GCA_949640765.1 Croton laevigatus | reverse complement strand
TTTGAAACCTATTTTAAATTACAATGGTACAAATAAAAGAGCGTTTTTAGCCCTTGTTTAACGATAAAAGTAGCAATTTTGAAAAATATATAAATAAATTGTGTTCAATAACTGCATCTTGTTTAATAATTTTTAGCCATACTAAACATAGACCGTAAAGCGGATATAATCTTAGACATATCGTGGGTGATAAAAAAAAAATTAGCATTTTGAACTTGTTAAAAGTTAAGTACTATTTTAGTAAAATGTTAGATACTATTTCTTCCATGGTTTTGTGTATTGTTGTATTCCAATATCCATTACGGTGTTATATGAGTATAAGATACATATTTATATAGGTTGAGTCGGGAAGGTCATGGATCAATAAGACGATCTTCAGCTTAAGAGTCGGGCGCGTGTCAAGCTAAAATAATGGGACCTAGCTGCGCTCTGGTCTTAGTCGTGGGCTTTAAATCGTTGGGCTTTAGTTGTGTGGGCTTAGCCCATATTTAATTTGAATCTAACAAATATCATAATTTTTAGGTTTAAATAACTTTTTATTAGGAGTTAACCTCTAAATGTTATTTTATAAACTTTTGATGAATAAGTACAAATCATATAAATTAAAGTATATGCTCCTTCCTTATATTACATAGCAGAAGTAACTCACTCTTTAAAAAATATACATTAAAAAGGTAACAATATATATAAAATTTAACAATCAAAGTCTAATTTTTACTTATATAAAACCAAAAAAACAACCAAACGTAGTACTCAAAAAGTTAATTCGAGATTTAAAAAATTAAATTTTGCATACGCATATAAAAGGGAGAAGATAAATAACTTATATTATGGATTAACTTTTTACAATATAAATGTTTTGTACGGCGAATTAGTAAAAAAAATTATATTAACCAATCATGATCATGTGACAAAAGCAAGTTATCATAAAATAAAATGGCAGTTTAGTAATTGTACGGTTTAGGTAATCCCATTGACCTACTTTTAAGCACTAAATTCAATTCCAATAGGCCTTGATTGACCAAACAAATTGTAGGAACATGGAATTTGACTTGGCTTAGTGTGGATTTGATCTAAACTTTTCCAATTTTATAATTTATATAATTTGTTCTTCAACTATATTAATAAATATATTTTAGTGCAAATCATTAGGATTTTTTTGAAGTTTTAAATTTCATTCTTTTCAATAAAAAATTAATAATGGTGTAAATGGATGCTTGGCATCAATAAAAAAAAA
Source organism: Croton laevigatus (assembly GCA_949640765.1). Classification (NCBI taxonomy): domain Eukaryota; kingdom Viridiplantae; phylum Streptophyta; class Magnoliopsida; order Malpighiales; family Euphorbiaceae; genus Croton; species Croton laevigatus. The sequence goes on along the minus strand of CATIWJ010258089.1, from coordinate 29,183 downwards.
TAATTATTTAAGCAACAAATTATTAGAGAGTTCAAATATTCCTAACGAATTATACCTTAACCTTATCTATGGATATATTTAATTTTTATACTTATAATAGGTCAAAAAATTTTTTGACAAATTTTTAATAGTTCAATTAAATTAGGGGTTCAAATAAAATTGTTAAATCCTGAAATTCAGATAATTGGAGAAAAAATTTTGTCAAAAAAATATTTGCATCCATTAATTCATAATATATTTCTTAAAATTCGTTAATTCGTGAAATTTTCGTTAAAAAAAATTTTCTTTGAATTAACGTATTAAACAATTAATACCAAAATAAATCTAAGAGCCTCTTTTTTTTTCCTGTCTTTCTGCATCTTCGTTCTCTCTTCCATTGCTCACTATTTTTTTATCTATTTTCTCCATTGCTCCTTAATCTCTCTCCCTCTCGAGGAAATTTTTGTGAATTTCTTTTTGCTGAGTTTTTACTACATTTTTATGAAATTTCGTTAAAAATGTTGAATTCGTTAAATAAGAAGATTATTTGTTAAATTCGGTAAATTAAATCATTAGTAAGAATTAAATCGTTTGAATAATTTTTTTTATTTTTTTTATTCGGTGAAAATTTTTAAATTTTTTTTATTATTTTAACGAATAAACACTCTTAATTACAAATCATACACAAAATAATTTAAACCGTTTATTTCCATAAATATACTTAATAGATGTTCTAGAATAAAAATTTAAATTCCGAAACCATGAATATGATATAAGAATACGTAAATTATCCAAAAATTCAGTTTAAACTATTTAACTTGTATAATTTTATTATTTTTTCGACTGAATTCTAATAGAACCACCGATCATTGTCAACTTTGTATCCTTTACTCTTTTTCCTCCCTTTGTAAAGAAGCTAAAAGTTTAATGAAAGTGAAATTAAGGTCCGGTGGATTTCAAGGTTTTTGGACTAAGCTGTAGGAAGTCCATATCTAAAGGTGATTAAGGCCTTCTAATTAGATCCAACGGCTAGAAAACCCTAATATAAGTTCAAAAGGAGTCAAATTTTTTGTTTAATAAGGGGGGGACCAAAATCCCACTTGGCCTACCTTCAAATTTCCTTAGATTTTAGACTAATTATATGCTTACATGGAAGCAATTAATTGAAGTTTATATTAGGTCCACTAATTGAGTCGTTTTCCTAATTAAAAAATCTTAATCCATGAATATGATATGATTGTTCTCACATGGATTCCAACCCAAAATGCCATATTCTTTAATATTAATTACATTTCAAAGAGATGCATCCCTCCACCAAGATTAAATTAAACTTTAATTTAATTTATATATAAAGGAGGTGCCTAATAGACCAATAACAATATCGGCTATATAGTAATAATAGTAGCCTTACCTTTTGCACTAAATAAGTGTTAACAGAGTGATTGATAGAGATAATAGACCAATAACAATATCGGCTACATAGTAATAGTAGTAGCCTTGCCTTTTACACCAAATAAGTGTTAACAGAGTGATTGATAGCGATCGAATTCGAGACCTTCAAATCCTACCATACCCATAAAAAATAGAATGACCGATGATCAATTGAACTGCGTTTTGATTGGATAAACTAAACTAAACTAAACCATAATTAATTAACAACTAATTACTTAATTAAATAATTTGTAGGGTACCCCACAAAAGCAATGCTAAATCCTAGGTGGTTAATAGGGCCAAGTTGTGGGGTATTGTTTTTCTTTCATATTGAAGGCTAAAGGCAGCCAAGGAACACAAACCAAATTGGTCTCCACATGGGGCATACATTATAAAAGAGATAACCAATCATAGTACATAACAATAATTAATTTTTTAACATTATTGATTATTAATTTATTATAATAATGGGTGTCTTTCTTTACTAATTAAGTCCTTTGGTTAGGACGAGAGAGTAAATTAAAAGTATCCCTTAATCCCCTTGTTTTATTAAGGAAAAAAAAAAATCCCCTTGTTTTAGGGGTTGGTGGGGAATTCCACAGCATGTCTCTTTTGACGACCATAGAGTATATATGCATAAGTGGATCTTCAACAACACTACTTGTTTAGGTGAAGATATAGTTGTATCCCTACTTACTACTCCGAATGTGCGGGTCTGGTTTTTGACAGAAATCATAAATTTGATTTAGTTTGATTTTGATTATCTAAGAAAATGCGCATACCTTAATCTTATAGTACTATGCAGTCCACCACAAGCGCCCACCATATTTGACTGTGGTTTGATCAATCAAGTTTCTACCGTGAGACAATTAATGCACACATGGCAAACATATGGTTAGATTCTTACAAATTACCACAAATTTATTTGATTTGTTGTGTTTAAATGAGTTTAATTTCAATTCGATTTAACTTTTAGTAAGACCATAGATAAAAAATGGCACATTAAATTTTTTCGATTATGATTTCTACAGTGAGATTTTTTTTCTAATTTTAGATTTTGATTTGAATTTCCCAAGATCATCCATTACATTAATCTATACAAACAACAATGGTACCGTGTAGTCTAAAATTTTTCCAATTTGAGCATTTATTTGTTTATTATTGAAAATATAATAATTACAATTAAATGCAAACGAGGTTTTAAGTTTTTATCCTAAACTAGGTATAGATTACCAAATTGCTACAAGAAATGGACAGCAATAATGTTAGTTCACTTGTTGCCCTCATTGAAGTCAAAATCCTTCTTTTAATATATATATATATATATATATATATAAAACCAATTATTAACCCTTATATGGTAAAATGTGCAATATTTATTTTCATTATTTTTTTTATTTTTCAATTAATTATAAAGTGTATAGTTGCATGAATCTTACTAAATATTCATTCACGTCAGATTGCATAAAAAAAGTTGACCAAAGAAAATTTAATTTTTGCTTGTGAGAAATGATTCCACAAATTATTCCACACTATTTGTTTCAATAAATGCTTGTGAATCTCTTGAACTACTTTGCTGAGTTTATTTAATAAAACACAAAATAAAATATAATATTAAAAAGAATGTTTTTTTCTTATATATGAAGAATAATATTGTTTTACACTTTAAAAAAAAAAAACCACTAATACCTATGATAATGGTGCCCCTCGTCTTAATTATTCCATAACCTTTCATCACATTGTAAATTAGGTTAACGTATCTCTTCAAGTAAGCAAAGAGACGCTATTAGGACATTAATTTATAATTACTAATTATTTACCATAAAGCAAATTAATTAGTATTAATTAATAATAGACATGTGTCAAGCAATAAAGTTATGTGGAAGAAATCTCCTTTTGTTGCACAATTATGCACATATACACAAAAATAATCTGTGATTGGTTTGTCCTTATTCTTTGTTCGTCATCTTCTCTAATGAAAAAAAAAAGGCTTCTAAAGGGTTTTTAATACCTAATATAGGAATGCTCATCTACATCATTAAAGTTAATTTTTTACTAATTAAACTAAACTATGCTGACATGGAATCGTAATGTTATTCTTTTTTAATTTTTTTGCAACTAAACAAATTTAAATGAAGACGTAAAATTTATATCGTTGAAAGTACTTAAGGCTTATGTGACTGTATCATTATGTTTGAAGAGGTTAACCATTAGAGAATGTTGATTATGTATGCATTAATCCAAATAATGTATGATTTGCATTTACACATTACTTAAAAAAGGTCATTAATTTATATAAATAATAGTAAAATGTTGGTTAATTTGATTATATTATACTCAATATTTACATTTTTGACACTCTTTTTTCATTGATTATAAGGGTAAAAATGAAAATTATATTCATTGATATTTGCAAAAATTGTAATCAACCAAATTAACATTTGTGGATATAAAAAATTTAAAAAAAAAAAAGTGTAACACTTATTTATATACAAAAATATTTTATATTCATAATCAAATCATACTAACTATTTCGAACTTGAGCCTTGCAATGTAAGAGTACCCCTACAACTGACAAAAAATTGGGGGGTTTTTTTTTTAACGTAAATACATTCTTTCTTATGATTTAAATCTACTATTTTTTATTTGAATTAATATGGTTAAATTAGGTCATTCCTAAAATTAGTGTGAATGGTCTTTTTTAAAGAGTCATATCTGCCCCACAACAGAGAAAGGCATAAAGGCTTTGTTTCTTAAAGTATAGAGATTTCTTGTTAAATACATAATTAGTAGAGGTAATAGGTATAGGTGATTATATATATATATATATATATATATATATATATATATATATATATAAGTGTATGTATATGTATGTTTGATGTTATATTCTTCCGTTGCTTGGAATTTAGGTTATCAAAAGCCAAGTTACTTATATAATATTGTATTAAAGATATAAATGATCTTTTAGGTTGTATGATTCCTTAATAGAATATTAAAATCTTAGCAAGGTTTGATGTTCAAATTATAATTATCCTAATCCTTAACCACTTATATTCAAATTAAAAAAATAAATATGTACTTCTAATTAATAATTTCAGTCTAATTGAAAATATTATGTTATTAAGATATCACTTTTTTTTTATTGCTGACAATGATATTTTAAACTCTGAATTTTTTGTTAGATTAGTTACTTACAGTAGCACTTTTATGTTGTGCTACATAGAATAATCAAATATAATCATATTATTGATCAATTATCTAGTCTTTCTTTAAACTATGAGATTGTATAAGAAACTGATTAATTCACTATACTACATGATATATACTCTAATCAAATTAGAAAAAAATATTATTTTGTCCATTCTTACCAAAAATAGTGATATATATTAATAAGTCATGTCTCATTTGAACTATTTTTTTTACGCTAATTATAAGTATAACATTGGTTTTGATTGCAACAACACATATATGTCGGAAAAATCTGAAAAATTGTTTGGCTAACCAATTTTTTTAGCTATTTTGAAAAATAGATATTATTTTACTCAAAACTAAGGTCATATTTGTATTCAGGACAAATAAACAATTCAGATAAGACATAACTCACTAACTTTCGTCACTGTTTTCGGCGAAAAATGATAGAATAATATAATTTTTCTAAAATACGGAGATAAAATAAATTATTATGTAAAATACAGGGATAAATTAGTTCAATTTTTAAAAAAATAGTATTTTTCCATCAAATTAACCCAAATCGCAATCAATAGTAAATTCTGTGCAAATAACATACACATAATTCAAACTATTTAATTCGAGAGATAAAATCAATATATGTTTTTAATTTTTTAATTAAGTGAAAAAATTGTTCAATTTGTTATATAATATCAATATCAATGGTGCATGAAATGCCTTTTACCAATGTTGAAGATATGCTTAAAAATTAGGGGTGTGCAAAACCCAACCCGACCTGATCAACCCGACCGAACTGAACTGACATGTTCGGTTTAATCGGGTTCAGTTTTACATTTTAAGAAAAATCAAAATTTATTTCGGGTTGAACCGAAAAAAAACCGATAAATTTCTTTATAAATTGTACTTTTGTTGAAACCCGACCAACCCGGTTCGGTTTAATCGGTTCGGTTTAGATTTTGATATAAATTTTTTCACTTTTCGGTTTGATCGGGTTCGGTTCGGTTTAAACTGAACCCGATCGATGCACACCTCTAAAAATTAATAAAATAGAATAGAAGTATTCATATATAATGTGGTGAGCCTTGAGAGTGGAAAGCATATTGTATTATCCTTCTTGGAGGGGACAAATCCAAGTGGTTCTTTGTGCTAAAGGAGCAACTATAAAATACAAAGATTTAATTAATTTAAGCTAATATTAAACATATCCTCCCTTCCTTTTTTTTTTCAATAATGTTATCCCATTAATGAAGGTAAAAATTATTTTAATTTTTAATGTCAAATAGGGCACTTTATGTTATTTACTTATAAAATTTATGTTTTTCCAATAGTATTTATAATAATTTAGAAATGATGTCAACATTTCTTTTTTCTCTATTTGTATACAAAGTTTAATACTAACATACTTTTTGTATGATTATGTAAGGGTAATATTATTTTTAGATATTATTAATACTAGAGCAAATAATTATTAAAGACCAAATTGTCTTTTCTTTGTTAGTTAGAATAAATGGAGTATAACGAGGGTAATTTTGTTCAAAATCAGATATATGCTTTGGCATTAACAATATCAGCTCTGGAAATAATATTACTTTTATATAATTAGTAGAATAAATGGAGTATAATTTTGGATTGGTTGATAATAATAATATAAAATAAATACAATAAAAATCACAATAATAATAACACTAAAATAAATAAATAAAATGCTCATTCATGCATTTAATGTGATATGAAAATTCATTCCTGAATTTCCTCTTTTATGTCCACTTAGATACTAAAACAGAGGAAAAAAAGGAGTGAAATTTGCAGACATATGATCACTCAATTCATGAGGTGACCATACCATAGTATTAAAGTTTGTTATTTTTGTTATTTTTCATTTCAAATGTATTGAAATTTTAGTTATTTTTCATTTCATATGTATTGAAATTAACTTAAATAATTTGTAAGTTAAATTAAATATATTTCAATTAATAATTTTTCATATGATAATATATGGTGGATTGTTCTTTTGGGATTAATTACACATAACGTATGTATATATGGGACGTGAATAAATATACCACTATATAAATTAATGATAATTTTTGGGAGAAAATCTAATAATCATACAAACAACAAAATTGCAATTCAGCATAATCCAGTTAGTTTTTTTTTTCCCTTGTCTTATTATAATAAGAAGTAGAAATTTCGTCTTTCTCAAAAAAATAAAAAAAAATATTTTTTTTAAAGTGTCTACAATTTAGCTAGTCCAAATTAGTTTGGACCGTTAATATGTCTAAAAAATAACTTGCTTAAAACAACAAATAAAAAAAAATATATATAAATTTTGAATTGGATTTATAATACTTATATACAAGCTTAATTTTACCTATCTTAAAATAAAATACAAGCTTAATTTTATATGTGTTATAAAAATTAGTAAAACGATTCTGTTTTAACCATTTTGCTGATCATAAGTTAAATATATATTTTTTTAACATAATTATACTCACGTACATACTCACGCATCAAAAGGGGAGATATGCCTTGTAAACCTTATCTACTTTTAGGACTAATTAAAGGGTGTTTACCTTATCTGTCAAGTTAGAGAGGTCGCTTATGCTCAGAAAATGTTGTGTCACTGACATCCTATGGGCTATTAATCCCCTGTGAGTCATCGATTTTTTGTCTCAGGCTTGCACCGATCTCATTATTTAGGCCACAAACTTCACCACTTTAGGTGACGGATTATATATAAGGTATTGCTTAAACTCTCTATAATTATAATTAGCCAGTGACGGTAACTTATCATGCTAGGACACCTTTTTAATTTTTATGCCTTTTTCACCCGAAAGAGAGGGTCTAGAATCTCCTCCATTTCAAGTGCTTTTCCACTGCGCTCACCTAGTCAAATAGACTTTTGTGGTGCGGCAGTGTAGAAAGAAAAACTGAGTACGCAAGAAATTATCAATATTATTAGTATTTGAAAAAATATTATTGACGTGGTAGTAAACACGGTAATGCTGAGGCACACGTGGAAAACTCATTTTTCGATAAATGCTGACATGTCAAAACTTGGACCACCGAACCGCTCGCATATTGTCTGGGATACAAAAACACTAAAACACCATTAACACCCATTACATCCCACGTGTTAGGTGGGTCCCGCATTTTATTTGTTTTCCCAATGGCAATACTCGTAATAATCAATCATTTACGAGGTCAAACTTATATTTTGAAAAAATAAAAGTTTTAAGACAAAATAATCCCAAAATTCTGCCGGGTTAACTCGAGCCACCCCTGTTGCCTGCTTCGAAGCAGACAAGGAAAGAGACGGCAATTAACGGTACCTTATAACTTCCGTTAACTCTGACCTCACGCATCCCAAGTCATCGTACTATCTGACCAATCATATTAAAAACCAGCTCGCCGTTATTTCACGGCAGTTTTACCTAGGTTTTGACTCAGTTTTCTTGCCGTCCAGTTAACTACCCTCTTCGGTTAGTCTCCAATTATTCATTATCCTAAAATTAGCTGATTTGTTAGCCCCTATAGGGCTATACTATTCAACTTCCAAAGAATTAATATATTTAACGCATTAAAAAGAGTTATAATTTATAATTTTTTTTAATGTTAGGTCACATAATTTTTTATATAAACAGTTATTAAAAATTAACAACAAATCAAATTAAATAAATAAGACCATTCAAATAAGTTATTTTTCACTAAACAAATCCTAAAAAAATTAGTATATTTGGAAAGTAGCTATTTTTAAAAGTTAATAGTTATAGTTTAATTTAACCAAGAGAGAACCAACAATGAATCTTCTATCTCAAAGACTAAAAAAATCTTACATTTTATAAAATGCAACTTTTAACTTATAAGCATTAATTAAAAAGTTTTTTTTATCAATCATTTTACAATTTTAATGAGAAAAATTTTAAAAATTATTAAAATCTATTGCCTTTTTTTTTCGCAATTACTAATCAATGGTATAAAATTAATTATTTGGATTATATTTTCAGTTATTTGAATAGAATTTTTATAAAATACAATACAATTAAATATTAAGATTAAAAAGTGTAAATAAATTAAAGGTTTAGAGTTTAAATGCTCTAAACTATGTTATATCGCTGATTTAATACTTGTTTTTAAAGCGCCAATTGCCGCTTTACAGTACAGGTGGAAAACCATCATTGCTATTAATGTAATTCACCATGTTTATTATGCCATTTGAGTTTCCATATAAATATTTTTTGAATAACATTTATCTTTTGGACAAATAAAAAATAAGTAGTTAAAAAAATTATTACATGCATGGGCTAACCATGGTTAGTTAGGTTAGCGTTACAATACACAAAAAGTGGACAAGGAGGAGCAGAAGAGAGATACAGTTAAAGCTAGAAAGTCGAGTACTATAAGACGCGCGCGAAGCGGTTTTGTGTGGGGATTCCTTGTAACGGCGTTTTATTTGGAGATACTTGTTGTCTAGAGAGAGAGAAACAACACAAGAGTTTTTAGAGCGACATAGAGAGAGAAGGAAGAGTGGTTTTACGAGCTGGGGAAGAGTGGTTTTGTAACCGTTGAAGTGGGTTTGCGTTACAGGTTTGGATCTCGGGATCGTTACTCTCAGAGAGTAACGGCTGGTATAGTAGTAGAGGAAAAGTTTGAGGCTTTCGTATCATATTAAGTGGTATTTAATGGTTTGTTAATTAGGATTAGCAGTAATAATTGAGGCTTATTGGGATGTTTAAGTGGGTATAAAGAGGTGAATTGAAGGTAGAAGAGGGAAAGGTTTGATGTTTTGTGGACTTTTTGGAATTTTAATTTGTGGGTGTATTTCGTTTTCTTTTTGACTTGGTGGGTTTTGATTTGATTCAAAAATGATGGCGGCGGCGAATCGAGGTGAGTCTTTTTCACAGGCGAATAATGAAGGTGAATTGAAGTTTGGTTGATTTTGATTTCAAAGTTTATTTTTTGTTTCCTCACTTTTGTTTCTCGGGAAAATTTGTTTCGCTTTCCTGGGAAATGTTGTGAATTTTCATTTCTTGGTTTCAGGTGGCAGCTGCGATGATCTGTATTCTGAGCTATGGAACGCATGTGCTGGTCCACTTGTTGATGTTCCAAAGAATGGGGAGAGAGTGTTCTATTTTCCACAGGGTCACATGGAACAGGCAAGATTGAATTTTTATCTAATGTCTTTATACTTTTTTTTTTCTTTTTTTTCTGTTCTGAAGGAGATTGTATTGTTTCTGGTAAAAGTGTTGAATTAGTGCTTGTTGTGTATTTGGGGTTAAAGAAATTATGAATCTTTTGTTGGTTTCTAATAGTGGGTTTGTTCTCTTTTGGTTGGGAAGTTTGAAATGTTGCTATTTTGGGTTGCTGTAGTTGGAGGCATCAACAAATCAGGAATTGAATCAGAGGGTTCCATTGTTCAATTTGCCTTCGAAGATCCTCTGTCGTGTAATTCATACTCAGCTACTGGTATTTCAATCTCCCCTCTCAAATTTTCTCTGTCTAGTTCATTTTTACACTTTTTGTTTGGATGCTGAGAAAATAACGTCCTGGATCCCTCTTGTTAGATTTTCGTGTGAATGTTATACTTAATTGAGCTAAACCTTATGAGATCTATTGTTAATTGGTCGTCTTTGGAGTTTATTTTGGTAGAATTTATATCAAAATTTCCTGTTTACGTAGGCGGAGCAAGAAACAGATGAGGTTTATGCACAAATAACTCTGCTGCCAGAACCTGATGTGAGAACCATTTTTCTTTCTATTTATTTCTAATACATTTTGTTTCGATTAAACATATTTTGACATTATGTTAAAACGCTATAGCAACCTGAGCCTACTAGTCCTGATCCTTGCCCAAATGAGGCAACAAGACGGCCTACAGTTCACTCATTTTGTAAGGTGTTGACTGCTTCTGATACAAGCACTCATGGAGGGTTTTCTGTTCTTCGTAAACATGCAACTGAATGCCTTCCCCAGCTGGTAATTTTTGTTTTGTAATCCACTTTGTTTGATCCTTATCCTTTAAATTGATATCATTATACACACACACACACAAACACACACTGATTTGATGCGTGGATTTTTTTTCAGGACATGACACAGCAAACACCTACCCAGGAGTTGGTCGCGAAGGATCTTCATGGTTATGAATGGCGGTTTAAGCATATTTTCAGAGGTAAAGCATTTCCATTATTATAGATTTCTGTGCTTAGCCGGGAGTTTAGTCATATTTTGATATTGTATCAAATGAGCAGGGCAACCCCGGAGGCACTTGCTTACTACTGGTTGGAGTACTTTTGTTACTTCTAAGAGATTGGTTGCCGGCGACTCCTTTGTTTTCCTCAGGTATTCAATTTATTTTCTGCTCTTCTCTTCTCTTTTTTTAGAAAGAGTAGAAGGGAGAAGACTCTTATTCTTTCATGTCTGATGTCTAGGGGAGAGAACGGGGACCTGAGAGTTGGAGTGAGACGCGTGGCTCGTCAACAGAGTAGCATGCCCTCATCTGTAATTTCAAGTCAGAGTATGCACCTTGGAGTCTTGGCTACAGCATCTCATGCTGTTTCAACTCAAACTCTTTTTGTGGTCTATTACAAGCCGAGGTAAAAGAAAGCATGCCTTGTTTGTAAGTTATGCTTTGCTCTTGTCTTTGCTAATTTATCTTTTATTCTTTCAATTTTATCAGGACGAGCCAGTTTATTATAAGCTTGAACAAATATTTAGAGGCTGTCAACAATAAGTTTGCAGTGGGTATGAGATTTAAGATGAGATTTGAAGGCGAAGATTCTCCTGAGAGAAGGTAGGGAAACGCCGTCAAGCTTTTTCTTGTTTAAAATCACTGCTGAATCGGTAAATCAAACCCTTTTTGTTGACTGATCAGGTTTGCAGGAACTATTGTTGGAGTTGAAGATTTTTCTCCACACTGGGCTGATTCGAAGTGGCGTCACTTGAAAGTAAACATAGGATCAATTTTTCATCTCCTTTATTGAAAAATTTTAATAATAAATTACAGTAATAATAATCTGTTCTTGATTTCTTTTCCAGGTTCAATGGGATGAACCTGCATCTATCCCTAGGCCAGATAGAGTTTCTCCATGGGAAATAGAACCGTTTTCGGCTTCAGTGCAACAAAGTATGACTCAACCAGTTGCAGTGAAAAACAAAAGGCCAAGGCCGTTGACGGAAGTTCCGACACTTGGTATATTTTAATAAGACTTTTTATTTCCATTTTTTGTGTGAAGCCTATAGAAATATTTTGAACTATAAACACACTTTTCATGTTGTAGATATATCTTCAGCTGCATCCCAACCTTGGAATTCTCGGCTCACGCAGTCCCATGATTTAACCCAACTAAGTGGTAACTCTGAAGGCAGGCGAAACGAAAATCATATGATATGGCATCAAAAGCAATCGGACATTAACATTTCTAGATCTCCAACTGAAGCGGGTTGGCTTTCTTCGCCTCATGTGAATGTTTCTCAGCCGATGTTTCCGGAAGCAACTGATGATAGCAAAAGTGTCTCCAACTGGCCTGTTGTTTCAGGCTATTCAACTCCACAGTCCACAAAGTTTAAGAATGATTCAATCCTTGAACCATTAGATAAAGGTAGAAAAACCGAGGGAACTACTACGAGTTGCCGATTATTCGGCATTGAGCTTGTAAATCATTCCACAGCCTCACTTCCCATCAGCGGTGTTACTGAAGGGCATATTCTGAGTGCCTTTTCAGGATCTGATTCTGACCAAAAGTTTGATTCTTCTAAGGAGAAGAAAGCCGAACAGTTGCAAGTAGCAGCAAGAGATGTTCAAAACAGGCAAAATTCTGCTGCTTCCACAAGAAGTCGCACCAAGGTATTAATAAAAGTACATGTTCCTTTTGAAGATTTTTATGTAATATTTAGTAGGTTTCTTATGAAGATGAAATTTTTATGGTGTCTACAGGTTCAGATGCAAGGAGTTGCTGTTGGTCGGGGGATTCATTTGACAATGTTGAAAGGGTATGATCAGCTTTTGGATGAGTTGGAGGACATGTTTGACATAAAGGGACAGCTTCACCCAAGGGATAAGTGGGAGATTGTATATACGGACGATGAAGGGGATATGATGCTTGTTGGCGATGATCCATGGCCGTAAGCATCTCAATATTACTTGTAAATTTTTTTTGAATGCATGTGTTTACCAAAACATGTGTTTACCAAAACTGGTGCTTGTGAACTGTTTACTAATCCTGTTTGATAAATGGCTGATAAGCAGCACCTGTTTACTTTATCTGTCTAATAAATAACTTTATGTTCTGATTACAGTGAATTCTGTAACATGGTGGAGAGAATCTTTATCTGTTCAAGTCAGGATGTGAAGAAGATGACGCCTGGAAGCAGACTCCCGATGTTTTCCATTGAAGTTGAAGGCTCAGAAACAGCTGATAACTGAAACGAGGGAGGGTTTCATTTTTGTCATCTTGAGTTTACATTTTTCTGCTTTGCTGTTGTTGTTCGGTACTAACGGGGCTGGTGCAAGTGTAATGAAGACTGGCTAATTAGCAATGCTCAGTTTTTTTAGAGCCTAATTTCCAAAAGGGGGGAAAATAGTCAACAAGATGATGATTAATATTATTGACTTGGGTTAGTGGAAATTAAACCTTGTTAGGGGTTGGTTGGTTAATCAATCTGTACATTTTCTTCTTTTTTTTTTTCGCATTTGCTAGTAGGTTGGGTGGGGAGATATATGGTTTTTTTTTTTTTAACCCTTGGTGCCTGTAAATATTTTGTGCTTTGGCAATGTAATTTTTTTTTTTTTTAATCTTAAACTTTTGCTTTTTTAGAGTGGAATTTTTAATGCAAGAAATTGCAAAATGACAGCTCCATATTGTACTGGGAAATTATTATTTTGTCAATGGGAGTCTACCCATTGATAGTTAATAATAATAAAAATGCCAGCTTGGTGGTGGAGGCTAACGTGCAAAAAAGAAAAAAGAACTTCAATGACCCGTTTCTTTTGCCATATATATTTGCAGCTTTCTCCCATGTGTAGTGGCCCGAATGTTCATTTTTTAATGTTGTGAATGGAATTGTTAAAATTGTTCCTCTCTACTGTCCTGTTTAAAAATTAAGGCAAGAAGACCGGATTGATTCAACTAATGACCATCTGGCTGTTTTCATATCCTTCAACCTCCAGCCAAGGACCATTAGATAATTTTCCAAACCAAAAATTGAGTTTCCATTTCTGGCATTGATGGGCATAAACGAGTACATAAAAATGAAGTACTCATTGAGAGCAATCTAACAATGGTCTTGCCTAAGGCTGTCAAACAGATCAGATCGGGTCGACCTGATCTGCTAATTTTCGGGTTAATCGGATTTCGGGTTGATTACCTCCCAACCCTAACCCAATCCATTTAATTTCAGATCGGGTTATCGACCCATTTACTTAAACAAGTCGAAAAATCTCAACCCTAACCCGCTATTTTCAGGTCGGGTTAGCAGGTTATGTTAGTTTTTAATAGCCCTAATGGGAGGCAAGTGGTACATGGAAGAGCGGCTGTATAGATGAAGAAGGGAGTTGAAATTCGAAAAATGAGATGGAGGAACGGCTGAATAGATATAAACCTAACCCTAGCTTAATACGACATAGTTTTAATAAACGGATTAAACAGGTCGGGTTTTGGGTTAGAATCTTCAACCCTAACCCAACTCATTTAATTTCAGATCGGGTTCGTGTCGATCCATTTACTTAAACAGGTCAAAAAACTTCAACCCTAACCTGTTATTTTCAGGTCGGGTTCGTCTTATGTTAGCAGATCGGGTCAGCTTTTGACAGCCCAGTCTTACCTTTTTGTCGAATCACCAAACACCATGAAAAAGGTGTTTTGAAGTACTCTGCAAGAAATTAATATTGAAATGTTTGTTGTTGCTTGAGCTTCCCAACTCTGCCCTCCAACTGAATGTCCGACCACCAGTGTCTTTGAATCGTTGAAGAAAGCATCCTGCGGTAGAACATAAAGCAAAGGGTAAAGAAGGAATTTAAAAAATGTGGGGGTAATATTGAAAAAGAAATGGTCAAATTGTTGGGGTTTTCATAAGCCATAAATCATAAGCAGCTCATCCCAGTTTTCCAAAAACTCCTAATAAGCTTCTTTTCTTCTGTGGGATCAACCATCCCAAACAGGACACTCCAACTGCTTTTAACTAAAAATTTTAGTACCAGCTTATATGCGATCACACAAACACCCTCCTAGTATATTGTTATGAATGTCCAATTTAACTGTTTTCTAAACTTTCTATTAATTTGGTGTATTACATCCTGTTCTTTCACACTTAATGCACCAATGTAATTAGGTCAACCGTCAACAATAATAACGGAAATATTTCTTTGTGTGTAAGCCAGCCTTCGCCAAATCTCCATGGCTACAGGCAAAATGGCGTTCGCCTCCAACACCAAATGAATCAACTCTTAACATTAGAAGTAGATTGATAATCCATCATCGAGCACAGATCAAACAAGAACTCGAAGGACAAATATGGGGAAAAAGCTAGGGCTTTTTCGATTTCATTTTTATGATCCAATCTCGTTCATGATTTCGGAGTTTTAACTATTTGTTTTAATAATGGATAATAACTATCCATTTTAATATCCACTAATAATCGGGTCAATCCAGCTAACTGTCGACATGGTGATTTGAAATTGATGCTAACCGTTGTAAATCAATAACAATTTATATATTTTTTATATATTGCAAATAGGAAAATTAGAAACAAAGGGGGGAAATGGGCATTAAAAGAAGAAATGTAAAAAAGCTGAAGTCAAACGTTTTAAAAAATTGATTAAACAAAAACATTCAAAGATTAAAGGATGATGGGAAACAGAAGAAAAGAGCAAAACTTGGGGCAAAATTTTGCATGTCTTTAAGCAACTTCATTATACTCTTCTTACCATAATGTAGGTGGTTGGCATGCTTGCTTTTAAGCATTTTTTAACTTAAAAGTCAGTAACTTACCTATTTGTCTTGACTTTTGTTGGCTTTTAAGCTGGTTTTATAAAAGCGGCAAAGTTTTGCTTTTGAAAACCTTTTTTAAGCCAAAAGCAGGAAAAAAAAAAAACCTCGAGCGACCCCAAACACCCCCCCCTTAATGTACAATCACGAAACTAACATTGGCATTTCTTAGTGGACTGCTTTTTGTCTTTCAGAACCATCTTCATGCTCAACCTGAGATGAAAAGAACGTAGTTATAAAAAGAAAATTTTTCATATCGGAACACAAAGGAAAGTTAGAATTATTTCATATGAAAAATGTCACAGCAAACCGCAGTTACTGTAAGCAGCCTTACCTCAACGAGTACCCTTGCTTTCTTCTTCAATTTAGCACCGGATTCATCTTTCTCGAGCTTTCTCGAACTCAAATTGGATTCTTTTCTCCTCCTATGATCAACTTTTCCCATCTCTTCAAAATCACTGCCCTCCCCATCTGCATCAAAAAGTACATCCACGGGTTCATTTTTCATGAAAAGTGTTCAGCGACAAAAAGTTAAGGCACTGCTATCAGGAGGTGAAATGCAAAAACTCAAAGTTTTCCAGATTCCAGTCTGGATGTGATAACCAATGGCCAAAATGCCACTTGTCTGTTGTTTAGTTCCAACGATCTTTGGAGAAAACCAAATATATATATATAACTAATAAACCAGCAGTACAACTAATGGTAGTGTGGGGAGCAAATTGGTATATTGGATTTCAAGTTCTTTCTCCAGACTAGTGCATATTTTATTCATGAGAAATAAACAGACAGGAAGACATTCAGTAACATACCGTCGTCATCAAACGCCTTGGAGTCACTGATTTGATGGCCAGCAAAATCTTCAATATCAAATTCGTCTTCAAACCCCTCGACAAATTCAAGCTCAGTTTTCTGTTTGTTCCAGTTATGACCACAAATAGAATTAAACAATCAAAATATTCATCTTAGCAAACTACATGCATAACAATATAAAATTGCGAGTTACAAAATATTTCATAATTTTCTATTTTACATGGTCACACACAATTTCTTTTAAAATTACCTCATCATCTTCATCTTCGTCCTCTTCCTCTGGTTGAACTTCCTCATTATCTAGTATTCTATTGAAATTTTTAACATAAATATTGACAATTTCATCAGGATAAACTCCTTTCATCAGTCGTTGTTGCAATTCATTTGTGATGCTCTGCAACCCAAAAAATTAACAAGTTACCAATAACCACCATCCTACATAATTTAACAAATAAGCATTGCTACCATGAATTAGAGATGTAACCTTTTCTAACAAGGCTGCTTTTTCAGCTTTCTCCTCTCTTCTGCTTTCTCTTTTTACCTGCTTCCTTGGTACTGTAACTATCTTTTCCCTGTACCCAAAAAAAAAAAAAAAAAAAGGGAGTAAAAAGAACAGTCCAGGCAAAAATTTGTAGTAACAGAGTTGCAAGCAAGCCCAGCATTTGTGCACGCAAGCTAAGGTTATTATATATAACACTAGAAGTTAAAGAAGGCTTGACTTCAGATCTTCATAAATCAAAGAATATCCAGAACAAATATTAATCAAGCTTGAATATGACTTTCAATTATTCTACGGAAATTAGGGCACAAACCTGCACAATTCTCACCACATCTGTGTGCATATTTTCTTATGATTTAACTTCAAATATATATTACTTTCATCAAGGTACACTCCACAGTTCTCATGATGTGCTTGTGTTTCATTTCTAACTCAAACTAGGTCAAGTCAAAGCTCACCGGCAGGTTGAAGAAATGAGAAAAAAGATCTGTACTAAAACTGTTGGCATGGTTTATATTATATGATAGCAATCCATGTGATTGTAATCTTTTCAAAATAAGAAGTAAACACTGGTGCATTTGGCTCATATGTCAGGTGTTTGGTGCCAACTATCAAAGCCTCTAACTTGCCAAAAGTGAAAAAAGTTCAGCACCTAGTTGCAAAATTGATTTAGGTCAAGAGTCAACAGTATTCCAGTTTATGGCCATGAAGACGTCTTGATGTGAAGAGCAAGAAATATACCACTTCTTATACCTCTTATTGGTTCACTGACTGTTAAATTTAACACATTGCACAAAAATTCAAGACTAATCTATCTATGTTGCAGGATGAAACAATTCCCACTTTAGAAAACAAATATTTTAATATGCAAGTCTGTAGAAGGAGTTCATCATTTCAAAAGCATAATTCCCACTTTAGAAAATAAAAATCCTGAATGCATAGATGAAACAATCATAAACTTGGCATTGGCAAACCTTGTCTTCAACGCAAGCTTTCTCATTCGAATACGCATCTGAGTCATTTTAGTCAACCGTTGCTTTATTTTGTGCACCAGCAACTTAGGCCAATACATCTGTGAAGGGAATGACACAGCAAAGAGAAACCATTTCAGTACAGAAAACATGAGTTTCAAGAAGTTATCAATCATATTATGGCCAAGAAGTCAATCTTTCTTTACCAGATGTTTGTCAATAATCTCAAGAGCCTTTTCATAATTTCTTGGAAGCTTAACTCTTTCCCACAATTGATTTGGAGTATGAGCCCTTTCTATAGTCTTCATATAGAGATAAAAAACTCCTGCATAAAACCACAACCATATCCATAACACAAAATTATCATACAGCCATACACAGACACCAAACTGCCTCTATAAAAATCACATAAATAGCATTAGATTTAAAAAAAAAAAATGGAAATGGCAAGGAAGAGAACAGATGACCAAAAGAAAAACTACCATCATGATCACGAATTGTAGCATATCTACTGTTAGCAAGAGGGCAAGAGCTTCGATTGCAAATCCCTGTGGCGTTGTATGGGTTTCTACAGAAATTCCCAGTCGTAATTCTGGAAAATGCACAAAAACCCAACTGAATTCAAACCGACCCCACAAATATCAAAATTGAAAAGAAATAGGTAAACGAATAGCGAAGAAAAATGATGGAACTTTAGCTAAAATGAACTTACTTTGCCATGAAACTGCAGTGATTGTGCCTGATAACCTGCCATATGACCTCGTCGTGCTGCATCTCTTAGTTAATTTACTGAAATATCACTGATTCTTCTAATTAAGAGATTAATTGAAAATTTTCTCTGGTTTATGGTTTAAGAATCTTAGGGTTTTAGCTTCAAATCGAAGTAACGGTTATGCAATGTCTTCGAATGCTAAGCAGTAAGCATTAAGCAGGTTGGGTTTTTAATCCTAAAAGTTCCGAGAAGTTAAACGGTATCGTTTGTCCGTGTCATATTTCCAAAGTTAGATAGAAAATTGGCGCACACTTTGTTCATGCCACAAATAATTTTTTTTAACAGAATGACACAAATAATTAAAGTAATAAACAAATATTACTTTTTATTATTTTATTTTAATAAAACGTTTAACAATTTAAAAATATTATCTGAATCTTTTTTATTATTATTAATACTTGTATTTATTAATATGATATAGAAAAGAACATGTATTTATATACTCATACATGTATTTACTATTCATAATATTAGTAAATATGTATATTAACTTTGTCGAGGATAAAATATTAAGTAGTTATTTAATAAATATCAATTTTTATAATTTTATTAAATGAAATGTTAAAAATATTAACTAAATTTTATTTTTTATTTTTTTAATATTTGTATTTATCGATGATATAGTAAAATACATATATTTATATGTAAATTCATGTATTTACGATTTATAATACTAGTAATTATGCATATTAGCGTAGTGATGAAAATCAACAATGAAAGAAACGAGAAGAGGGAGAAAAAATTCCATTTATTTTGTCGTTGATCTCCGCCGCTACGATAATCAGACAGCCATTTTGAGGGTACCAATCAAAAGTTCTTATCTCAAGAAGCTCATATCACCTTTCCTTTTCAATTTTCATCGGAAGAAATAGAAATTGTAAAAATGAGGTAGCAAATTAAAAAAAAAAGTCCTTTAGTCATGGTTAACCCCGGGAAGAAGAAGATTAAAATTATTTTTAAGTCCTTTAACTCCTGAACCTCAATCGGTTCTTTGGTCGGACGGTTCGATTAGGGGCTATGAACCGACGGTTCACACCGTCCCAGGATTGGTTCAAGTAAGGGTCGGATGCTTTGGCGTGGTTCAAGATCGTTTGAGATGGTTTTTCATGGTTTGAACCATCGTTTGGTTCGGTTAGGGACAAGGGTTATTGAAGGTCATAGTTCAAAAAACTATGAATTTGAGCCAGCGTCCATTTTCATGTTTAGGGTTGGGTCGTCCAAAATTTGTGTCACCACGATTAGGGCCACAATTCAATTCAAAATGGTTACTTGCCCATAATTCGAATGGCTCTTGGCCGGTTCTAGGCAAGGGTTTCAGCCCCTCCTATTTTTATTCATGTTTAATTTTTTTTTAATTTTTCTTTTAAAATTTATAAATAATAAAATATTTATATAATACAGCCCCTTCTACTTTTTATATTATGCTTGTTCACTGATTTAATACCAATAATTGAATTCACAGACGTAAGTTTATACTAAGTTTTCTCTCATACACTCGCACTAAATTTCCTTCATTTTTAACAATGTTTGACTGGGGATATTATTTGGTACTACATAAGAGTTTTTTATCCTCATGATTGTGCAGTCCATTTTTTCCATGAAAAATTGCTGCAAACGTTGTTCATGAACGGCCACAAATAATTTAAACCGACAAATCCAATTTGAACCAAGTGCCATTACTTAGAACAGATTTTATTAGTACATGAGCAATTATGTATACTTTTGTGAGAAATTTCAAACTGCCGTTGCCGCCACTAGGGATGGCAGCGGGGAGGCTTTTCGAGAGTATATGTCCGACCAAATATGCTAAAACCCATTAAAATAATATATAAATGTATTTGGAATGGATTTGGTATGTAATTTTATTACCCTTCACGAATTTGGTAATGATTTGATTTTTCAGTTACGAGTATTCGCAAAACCAAATCCGTTTAATTTTTACGGATTGGAACGGGTACTTGTAACCACCAATTCTTTATCCATAAAAGATAAAACATTTAATAAGAGAAAAAATAAAAAAATAAAAACATTCAAGTTTTTACATGGCTGGAAAACTTGAAATTTTATTTGTATTTTTCAATTATTTATAATTTCAATATTTTTAAAGAAATGAAGTTTTATTAAATGGGTACCCGTGGGTACTCGCGGATAGTAATAAACAGATTTGGGACAAATTTGGCAAGGTGTATAAAAAATTTCGCGGATTTTTATGAGTAATGCTAAATGGATTTGGGACAGGTATGAGTTCCGCGGATACCAGCCCCATTGCCATCCCTAGGCACCACCTTCGAGCTCTACCGTCGACACGTGCACCACCACTGGAAAGATGGTGTCAAGATGAAGTCAGCACCACCGACCTTGTTTACATTCGTTGCCAAGCAGCTCACACGCGTTATTCGAAAATTCGATCAGAAATTGTTCCAAAACTTCAATGCAGTTTTTTACACCTTTCAGTAATCAGATGTTGAAAATAAGAACAATTATGAATTCTCGCGTTGAGAACTTAAGCTAACAAAGAAGCAGCAAGTCAATAGCAATAGAATTTCTGTAAAATGACAGGCATACTAATTTGCCTAGTTTATCACTGGAAATGGAAGATGAGTTTTGAGCGTTGAAAAAAATAATATTGAAAATTAAAAGACTAATTTATATGATTCGCCAAAATAGAGGGACCAAATTACAATTAATCCTTAATTTTTTTAATCTTATCTTTATATTTTTGAAGAAATTGGACATAAGTTTGATCATTGGCAAACAATAATAGTACGGAGGTCCATTAGAAATCTCACTTAATATCAAATTATTAACAAACTAAATTATGAGACAATTATTTGGGTAATTTAGAATTGACGAGTAGCAATAGTTTGAGTTGTGATTATTTGGAAAGTTAGGGCGTTTTTATTTGAATGTTAGATAATACTAAGGACTCATTAGGCTTTTAGGTAGAGTTTGTCTACCATATCACCATAATGGATTAGTCTTCATTTTTTTTACCTAAAAACATATTTAGGATTACAGTAAGAACTCTATAAATCAATAAATTTCATCAGTTTATACATTATTAATTTATAGAGTTATTAATTTATCGATAAATTAATAATTACTAATTTAAAGAGTTTTTAGCCGATTCAACGAATTTCAAATTTTCGTATAACATTGAAAGGTTATGAGGTGGTACAATCTGATTTAGGAAAGATAAATGTCTTTGATGCTATCAATCTGGTAGTCCTAGCTTGGACGATAAATATTGAAAAGAAAAAATAGCGAATTGTTTTTGACACTGTAAAATTCGTTCGAGTAGTGGCAATGCAAGAACTTCAGATGAATCTACTTTTGGTGAAGAAATTCAAGACCTCGAGAAAATGATCAATCAATGTGGCTATCGTAATAAAATGGATATCGACAATCTAATGAACTTCTAGGGTGAAAATGAAGTGTGTTCAGAGATTCAGAGTTTAGAAGAAATTGTGGCTGCTATAATTGAAAACAATATTGATGATGAAGCTCAAAATGATACGGTACCTTTGGAACTTGTTAAGTGAAAGAAAGCACTTTTGGCGTCTAAAACTCTTCACAATTTTATGATATAATTCGAAAACACAAAAATTATTAGATGCAATAAGAAAAGTTAGAGATGAACTCTAACTAAATTTGAACTTTAAAAAAAAAAAAAAACTATAGAATCATATTTCACTAAATTGTAATAATTAGTTTTTCAATTTCTAAGAATTATTAATTTATGATTTTCGTGGAACCTAAAATTATAAAGGGTCTCTCGAAAAATTATAATCTTATTATTTTATCTATTTTTGTAATTTTTCAACTAGCTCAATTCCGGATATGAAAAATTTATTATTTTAGAGCGTTTATTAATTTATCGAGTATTAATTTAAATAGTTTTCAATGTATAATAGTAAATAGTATAATTTATAATTTAATTTTAAGTAAATAGTAAATTTTTTTAGTATTTAGGAAAATAACATATATCTCAAAATTAATAAAATATTATTTTTATGAAGAAAATATAAAAATATATAAAAAATGAATAAATATATTTATTTTCTTATGTATATATATTTTTTCATATATTCTTTAAAAAAAATTATTTTCATAATTATAAAACATATATTGGGCTAATTTTGTTTAAATATTAACCTTGGTGTATTCAATTAAGATTTCTAATTTTGTTAATTTAAGATTTAAAATTTTTGAATAACTTTCAAGAGCTTTACTTTTAAATACTTTTTTGGATATTGATGAATTTTTATAGACATTAAAAGATTTTTATAGATATTAAAAGACTTTTATAGACTTTGTAAGATTTTATTATTATTTTTTTAAGTCCATTTGAGTCCCTCAATCATTCTGTTCATCAGGAGAATTCCATAGAGAGGCCGAAGGATTTCATAGGAAGGCTTACAGTATTCCTTGGGAGGCTTCAAGTATTTCGTGAGAGGCTCGAAATATTCCATAGGAGGTTATAACAATCTGTGGGAGGCTCGAAGTATTCCATGGGAGACTCGGAATATTCCGTAGGAGGGGAGTCCATTTAAGTCCCTTAGTCATCGTTCATCAGGAAAATTCCATAGGGAGGGCAGAGGATTCTATAGGGAGGCTTACAATATTCCGTGGGAGGCTTGAAGTATTATGTGGGAGGTTCAGAATATTCCGTAGGAGGTTATAGCGATCCATGGAAGACTCGGAATATTCCGTAGGAGGCTCAAAATATGGCTTGGAGTATTCCGTGGGAGGCTTCAAGCAAAAATACGATCTCTTTTTTTTTTTTTTTTGACGGCTCCCAAAAAAGTCTGTCAAAGTATTGTTCAAGTGGGAGAGAATTTATTCACCATTCTATTTATATTATTAGGTAAAATGTAATACTCGAAAAATGTAGACTATCGGTGTCGTAGGATGCAAATTGTAAAATCTAAATAAAAATTATAATTTTATATTATAATAATAATTATAATAATAACAAAAAAAAATAATAATAATTAATAAATTAGTAATTTATTAGGATAAGATTTAAGAGAAAAGGTTGATGAATTAATTGAAAGTTGAATTTTGAGGTTGATGATGATAATCGGACAAACAAGAAAGCAAAAAGAGAAAAAAAAAAAACAAAGAAATCAAGAGGGAAACAGGGGAAGTTAGAAACCGAAACAGAGAATGAAAATTTGAATTTGGGAATTCAAATTCTTGCATCAAATAAAAAAACTAAGATTATAGAGTTGTAGATTGAGTTGAGTAGAGTCGATTTAAGGTGAGAAACCCGTCAACCGACGCCGGATGCCGCCGTATGAGCCTCTCAAACCAGACGCTCTAAACGGTCAACCGAAATTTCAAATTGGAAAATCATCGCCTCCGGTTGCTCGCTGTCTGAAATAAGACCACGAACGAGTTGCCGCCATCGAGAGGAGCCTGTGGGTACCCTGCTTGCCGCCGTACGTTGCTGGAATCTCTATTGGGCCGTGTGGGCTGAAGGTGGCGCGACGGTGGAACGAAAACCAAAATAGAGGAAGAAGAAGAAGAAAACGCGGAAAAGAGGTGCGTTTTGGCAAATTTCGAGTTGGTCATTCCGGTTCTCCTCCGTGTGCAAGTAAGTCTGATTTTTACATTTTAGTCCTTGAACTTTCAGCTGCATTTCAAACGGGTCCTGTCGTTACACTTTAGTCCAAAAACTTGGAAAAATTGCTATTAGGTCCCTCCGTGTTTTACAAAATGGCCCCAAAACTCACTTTGGCATTTCAAATGGGTCCAAAAATAATAAAACAGCCCCCAAACTTAATTATTTAGTGCAATTTCGTCCAACAGAATATTAATTAAATTATTTATTGAATTCTAAATATTTAGGGACCTAAATAAAATTATAGAAATTATTAAAAACGCATAAATAATATTATTAGGACCCAAAGATTTATTTATTGGATTTATTAAATATTTGAATATTATTTTTAGAGTCCGAAAACACCGAGGCACGTGGAAATTAAGGGAATACTCGCGTAGGAGTAATTTGCGGACGGAATTACAGGTTCGGTACTGACTAGTATTTGAACTGAATTTTCTTTTAAATATTTATTTTAAATGCTTAATATTTTATTGTATTTTAAATGAATATTTGTTGGGAACTCGAACGTGTGTTCGAGTCAAATTTAAATGCTTGTATTCGACTCGAATTTAAATGCTTGTTACACCGACGCGGTGGTCGCAGGTGTGATGCCACCGGCGTGGAAAAAGTGATATTGAGATTTTAAATTCTTAAATGAATTTCTAAGAGATATTTGAATTGAACGTGACAATATGACAAATGGAATTGTATTTTATGCTCTGCTTGGTCAATGGAATCCTAGAGATAATGATATGTCATGATATATGGTTGAGAAAATTCTGCACAGTGTATGAAAATGATGAAATGGACATAGTTATGGCTACGACCACGATCTTTGGCCCTCACGAGATGAAATTGACAGAACGGCATAGTTATGGTTACAACCACGATCTATGGCCGATGGAAACCCTCAGTCTTATTCGGGTAATCCTGTCGAACCAGTAGAGCAAACGATTATTTAAATGCTTGATAAAAGTTGTTTCCAGTTCAAATTATGGTTTGATGTAAATGTTTATCCTGTTTTAAAATATTTACAAATAAACTTATACGAAATGAATTTGTCAACTAGTTTTAAGAATCAATGATTTATTTTACTTGCTAAAATTACATATGCGTACCCACTGAGTATGTAGTTGCTCAGTGAGTTATTTTTGTAACTCGCAGGTTCGCTATTATAAGACTCGGAGAAACAGCAGTTGCCGGAGAGTTCCCAGACGATATTCACTTCGGTAATAATTTTTGTTTGTTATAATTGGCATGTATACAAGTGTAATTAGTTGAGTACAGAACATTAGGAGTTTATATACTTAAAAGTAGATTATATTATGCGATTAATTAAGTGACTTCTTGACTATAAACATACGTTGTAAATTCTATTATATCTGAAATAGGTTAAAGCCTAACATTATTAAATTTAGGATTTTTTTTAAAAAATAGTTAACAATAGACGACGACGCTGTGACACCCTAGTTTGTCTTATTCGTAAGGCAAATTTGGAGTGTTACATAAAAAGTCATGTAAAAATAATCAAAAGTCTATTGTCTGTAAAAGTTAATGACTTTTTGAATACCTAGAGATTTTGAATGACTTTATAAAAATCCTGATTGAATACAGTGACTTTTATAGACTTTTTAAAAGTTTTTAAAAGTCGTAATTTAATACAGAAAGACTTTTATAGAGTTTATAAAAGTTATAATTTAATACCCCCTTATTTTTAAAATCATTAAAAGTCATAATCCAATACAGCGTGTGATTTATGACATGAAGTGGAGATGTCATTGTCCTAGTGTTCAAAAAGTTAATGTGGATGCATCTTTCAACAATTCAACCATTAGTGCAGGAGTAGGCTGGATCCTTAGGAATGATTCAAGTATTTTTATTAGTTATGGATTCAAGCAGTTGGGACATGCTATTAGTGCTTTATTTGTAGAAATGATTGGTGTCCAGTGTTAAGGAATAAGTAATGACCAGAGGATCATCTTCAATAAGACATGACCACGTCTTGTTAAATGTTGTCTCCTGTAATTTCCATTATTGTAATTGCCTTTATATAGCCCATTGTATTCATATTTTTCAATCTAATGGAAAGTATTCTTTTCCCCAAAGCTTAGCTTTTACATAGTATCAGAGCTAACCTAGACCTCTGAATGTCAAGTGATAAGTCATAATTAATCCCATTTTATTATGCTTAATTTTCTTATGTTTTTGTTAAATTATGGTTTAAATGTGGATATTATGTTTGTTTTGATTTAGGGAGTTGAAAGTGGAATCGATGATGGAAATTGACTTAAATAGCATGTTTTTAGCTTTCCGAGTAAGAATCAAGTGGTTTTGGAAGAGAAGGAATGAACGATTTGGGCAGAAGACTATTTGCAATAAGGCGTGACCACGCCTTGCCAGAGTATCCAAGTGAGAAGAGCAAGCAGTGAGACAGAAGACTAATTTCCATAAGGCGTGACCACGCCTTGTAAAAAACGGCCAACAGAGAAAGAAAAACGTCAGCACGTGATTCTTGAGGGGGATTTCGTCTTTCACATCCTTTTTAGGATATCTCTAATATTTTAGACTTATGGACTAAGGAAGATATGTTTTAGTATTTTATTTGGATTGTTTTCCCTTATTTTAGTCTTTAAGGGTTTCATTTCCTATATAGGATTCCTAATTTTGTCTATATAAAGGATCCTAATTTTGCAAGGGAGGATACCAAGAATTCTACAGCTGTTGTTCTTTTTCCGCCATGAGTGGCTAATTCTCAATTCCGGTTCAAGGGTGAATCTATTCCAATTGTAATTTTTGTGAGGCTTGTGTTTAACCAGACTTTTCTCTAATCTAAGTAATCTTTATTTTCTCGTTCTTATTTTATGAATTATTTATATTGATTGAATTGACGACTTGATCAATATTTATTTTTCTATCGCTAGTCGTGATTTTGTGATCTGTAATTGTCATGAATGATTGAGTTGAGTAGCAAGGAGTTGGCTCATGTGTGTGTTAATTGAGGGTTTCTAACAAGCGCCACACTGCCCCTGCGTGTGCACGGCCAGTGTCGTCCTTCAAAAACTTCAATTCCATAGCTTGCATGATAGGCTCTAGGGAAAATAGGGATACGAGATTGACTTGATTGCGCGTTTGCGAATTGATTTGATTTCGTTTTGGTCGTTCTCATTAATCTTAATGCTGTCATTAAATTAATATGGAACGTTGATGCCCAGTTAAGTTAATGGTAAGTTTTGGTTTCGGACGTTTGTTGTAATCAATTATATTAGGAGAACAATTGCTAATGCGGGGTTCCGACTTAGTAGACTAATTGCTTGGATGTGAAAATTTTATTTTTATGCCTATGATCGGATTTACAATTGGATGGAATTCATGCCCTTGGATTGGAATATCGGTAGGACTTGATTTTTCATTAACATTATTATTCAGCTTTTATTTAATTCTCGTTTTAATTCAGTTTTTATTTCAATCATTCAACAAAACCCCCCTTTTCTTATTCTAGACATCGAGAAATTAATTATATAGTTCCCTTGGGATTCGACCTGTTCCCACAACTACTACAAGCTAGTTTAAGATCAGTATTTATTTTGAAGGGCTTCGACAACCCTGTCATCAAGTTCTTCTCCTTCTAAAAACCCTAGCATAGCCGCCACCCCTTCCTCTTCTAACCCTAAATCAACTTTATCTTCTTCCTGTAACGTCCTCTTTTCCAGGTATTCTAAGTAAGCACTAAGTGCATGCACGACACGGGACCCAACAGGACACCGAGGTCGGGCGACAGTCTGCGAAGCTCAATGAAGTGACTGTAAATACTGTAAATAATGGAAGATGTATGATAAATAAAGGTTCTGAAAAGACAACCAGCGCGTCCGGAGACAAAGATAGGCCAAAGGGGCTCAACGGGCTCCAGAGGAGGCAGTAGGGACCTAAGCGTAATTTTGTAAAAAGTTGCGTAGGGTCTTGATACTGCCTAAAATTGATCATAAATATGAAATCTCGAGACTTAATTGGTCGCAACGAAGCGTAACAGAATTTTCAAAAAACGCGCGGTTCGAAAAATATACCGGGTTTCATTAAGGGTAATTTGGTCATTTTACCAAAGGGAGGTGTTTAGTGGACATGTGTCATCATTTTGATAAGAAAGAAAGGATATGTGGTGTGTTGGATGGATTTAGG
Source organism: Croton laevigatus (assembly GCA_949640765.1). Classification (NCBI taxonomy): domain Eukaryota; kingdom Viridiplantae; phylum Streptophyta; class Magnoliopsida; order Malpighiales; family Euphorbiaceae; genus Croton; species Croton laevigatus. The sequence continues at coordinate 763 of CATIWJ010258089.1, read as the reverse complement.
CCAAAAGAAAGGGTGACTCACCACTTTCTTTGGTCCAAACCCTTCCAACACACACCTTATCTCTTCTTCCTTCCCAAAATATTGACACATGTCCGCTTGCACCTTTTTTTAGAAAAATGACCAAATTACCCTTAATGAAAAACCCGGTCTACTTTTCAAACCGCGCGTTTTCTGAAAATTCTGTTACGCTTCGTTGCGACCAGTTTAGTCTCGAGATTTCATATTTATGATCAATTTTAGGCAGTATCAAGACCCTACGCAACTTTTTACAAAATTACGCTTAGGTCCCTAACACTGCCTCAGGAGCCCATTGAGACCCGTTGAGCCTCTTTGGCCTGTCTTTGTCTTCGGACGCGCTAGTTATCCTTCCAAAACCTTTATTTATCATACATCTTCCATTATTTACAGTATTTACAGTCGCTTCACAGAGCTTCACAGATTGTCGCCCGACCTCGGTGCCCTGTTGGGTCCCGTGTCGCGCGTGCACTTAGTGCTCACTTAGAATACCTGAAAAATAGGACGTTACATTTCCTTCCCACTAATTTTAAGCTTCGCCTCGAAGCTTAACTAGATGCAAACAGATATGGGTATTGTTCTCTCATTGTTTCTTCTGTTTCCCATGTTGCTTCCTCTACTTTATGGTTTCTCCAAAGGACCTTTACCAGTGGAATCTCTTTATTCCTAAGCACTTTGGTTTCGCGGGCTAGGATTTTCACTGGCTCTTCCTTGTATGACAAATCTGGATCAACTTCTACTTCTTGTG
>CATIWJ010258083.1:0-12833 GCA_949640765.1 Croton laevigatus | reverse complement strand
GTTTGAATTGTTGTAAAGTCAGTAGAGGAATAGAATATGTATAACTTCAAATGGTTAAGAAATAACCCAACCCAACCCGACTGTCATTTTTCATTTCTATTGAGTTTTCTTTTCTTCCAGAAAGAAAGAAACAAGGACACTATGATGTGAGATCAACATTACACATGTGTAATGTCATTTTTAGAAAAAAAAATTACTAAAATCTTAACTTAATAGCGAAGAATATGTGTAAGGAGTACTAAAGAAATCTCCACTCTGCAACAAAAATGTCATTTTTGGGTAAAAATTTAGAGGGAATATATGATGTTATGTGAGCATTCGGTGAATACCTATATATGATGTTATGTGAGCATTAGAGCTTCTTAATGGGTTTGTTTTGTATGTTTAGAGTTGATCCCTCTGCCGCATATATATAATACGTATATTAATGATTATGTTTATTCTTGCAGACAACTATAAATATTGAATCTGGTAGTTGCGGTATGAAACAAAGTAGACAAGTTACGGGGAATAATGAGGGTGGTGAAAGTAAAGCTATACCACCAAAAATCGGGAAGAGGAAGAATTCATCACAATGCTGGGATCATTTTGAATTTTGAATGTTGTATTGTATTATGGACTTTGATATTTTGGACTTTGAATGTGTGATGTTGTTGTGATTGTAGACTTGAATTTCAGATGATAAGTTTGTATTTTCTGTTAATTATGATACTGGTTAGATGGAAACTTATGTAGAATGTTGAATTTTAGGTTCGTCATAGCTTTAAACAGGTGTTGCAGTGATATTTATCAAAGGCAGGAAAATTCGGTTTTTCATGTAAACCGAACCGTAACCGAACCATTTTTTCGGTTCGGGGACAAACCGGTTTCTAATATTACAAAACGGTTTTCAGTTTTTTAAAATTAAAAGCGGTTTATAATCAGTTTATGAAAACCGGTCCGGTGAACCGAACCAGTTTTGAACACCCCTGGTTAGGGGCGGGTTGTTCAGCAAAAAAACTGCAGCTTTTCATTGATAAAATGGGAGTGTTACCTGAGACTGCGTCTCCTATGAGTTCTAATGATGTGTCCGCACTGGATGGGCTTGCAAAAAGAAGGAAGAGTGGTGTTGATGTTGTTCCAAATAGTCAGCCTTTTTGCAACAGTAATGTTTTTGTAGTAGCTAATGAATTCTGCACTTTGGACGTTCAATCACTATATGATGTTCGGGTGAATCAAACGCATTCTATTAAACCAAACAGAAATGCTAAGAAGAGAATTAATGGCACACACAGTTTGGCTCGGAGTAAAGAGGTAGATATCATTCCTCTACAAAATGTTATCCATACCAAGCAATCTCATCCCTCTGCCACAGATATGTTTTCTTCTATGTCATCGGTCGACTCCAGGGACACTGGAGTCCGCCGTTCACAATGAATTGCTTAGTTTGAAACTGTCGGGGTTTGGGATTGCCCCAGATAGTTCGTGAAGTTGGCAAGCTAGTCCAGCTGCATAAACCTCATGTTTTGTTTCTCTCAGAAATAAAGAAAAAGTATAATGGGATGGAGGTATTACGGGTTAAATGGGGTTTTAATGGTTGCCTGGCTGTGGACTATGTTAGGAGAAGAGGTGGGTTAGCTCTGTTGTGGTCCAAAGATGTGGATGTCTCTGTAACTTCTTTCTCGGTAAATCATATTTATTATACGGTTGCTTATGGCGATTATCTATGGCACTTCACAGGTTTCTATGGCTCTCCGGATGAATCTAGACGTCAACTTTCATGGGACATCCTTCGCTCTCTTAAACCTCAGTCATCTTTGCCATGGTTATGTGCGGGGGATTTTAATGAGTCGATTTCTTCCGAGGAAAAAATGGGTGGAGCTCCCAAGCAAGGCCGCTATATGGAAGCATTTTGGTCTACTACTCAAGATTGTGGGTTTCTAGAGGTGCCTATGGAAGGGCCATTTTTCACTTGGACTCGGGGTAGAGGCCAAAACATGGTTCTAGAACGGCTAGATAGGAGTTTGGCTACGGATTAGTTTTTCCAGATATTTCCTTTTCTCCTTGAGAGGCATCTGATTTCTGACAAATCTAATCACCTACCCATGCTTCTTGAAGTTAAATCTTGTAAGGGTCTCAAGCTCAAAAAAAAAAAGAGGAAAGGCTTTCGCTTTGAAAATATATGGCTTCATCACCCTAGCTTTAAGAATACTATTGAAGGGGTCTGGTCAAGTGCGTCTTCATCCTTCTTTCTAGAATTGACTTCGAAGCTTCACAATTGCACAGAGTACCTAACCAAATGGAATAGGAAGGTTTATGGGCAAGTGAATGAGCAGATCTATTCTAAAAAATGAAGTTGAATGATTGTCTTCAACAAACAGGGGTTAACTCTAATGACAACCGGGCTGAAATTACTTACTGGAGGGATAAACTTACTGGTGTAGAAGCTAGTGAGGAGATTATTTGGAAACAAAGATTTCGTGATCGTTGGGTCAAAGAAGGGGATAGAAATACTCGTTACTTTCACAGGTTAGCTTCGCAGAGAAGAAGAAACAACACTATGCAAATGATTATCAATGATAATGGGGGTGAAATTTGTGATCATGGAAGAATTGTTGATTCATCACTTTTTACCTCTTCCAAGCCAAGTGCTATAAAGCTGGTGGTGAGTTGTGTTCACAAAAGGCTTTCTAGGGATGATATTGCTCTTCTTAGTGCTCCCTACTCTGTGGATGAAGTTAAAAATGCAGTTTTTGAAATGGGTGATGATAAGGCCCCTGGTCCAGATGGGGTTAATGTAGGATTCTTCAAAAAGAATTGGAGTGTTATTGGACCTGATGTTTGTTCGGGCATTCTTGATGTTCTTAACAACCAAGCTTTCATTTCATCTGTCAATTATACTAACATCGTCCTTATTCCGAAAAAAAAAAGGAGCTTATGAGGTTAAGGACTTTTGACCAATAAATTTATGCAATGTTATATACAAGTTTGTTGCTAAAGTTCTTTCCAATAGGCTTCGGCTAGTGCTTGATTCAGTGATAAATGAGCAGCAAAATGCATTTATTCCTGGCATCTAGATTTATGACAATATTATCATTGCATAAGAGATCATCCCCTCCTTGAAGAAGAAAAAAATGGGTAAACACGGGTCGATAGCCATTAAGTTAGACATAAGCAAAGCTATAGAGTGAAGTGAGATTTTCTATACGCTATCATGGTTCAAATGAACTTTCCACCTGGGTTCATTAATCTCATTATGAGCTGTATTTCTATCGTGACCTATTCCGTGATGACCAACGGGGCTGCCTCTGGTTGTATTATTCCTTCCAGAGGGGTGCACCAAGGAGACCCTCTTTCGCCTTATCTGTTCTTACTGTGTAGTGAAGGGTTCTCCAGTTTGCTGCTTCAAGCTTACAAGGACAAAAAAGTTCACGGACTTCGGGCTTCAAAATCAGGTCCTTCTTTTTCTCATCTTCTTTTTGCTGATGACTTTATGATCTTTTATAGGTCTACCCAAGAAGACTTCAAAGGGATCAAAGAGATTCTCCAACGTTATGAAAATTCAACCGGTCAGAAAATAAATTTCAATAAGTCTTCAATCCTTTACAGCCCTAACACTATGGAGGATGCTAAGCAGAAATGTGGGGAGATTCTAAAAATCACCAAAGTTATGCACAATGATAAATATTTGGGATTGCTTCTGTTTGTCGGGAGATCGAAGATGAAAGTGTTTCAAGTTATAAAAGACAGACTCTCTAAACTTGTTGGAAACTGGAATAATAAATTACTCTCTCCTTTAAGAAAGTTGACTCTTATTAAATCAGTTGCCCAGTCTCTCCCACTTCATCATATGTATTGTTATCATCTTCCCCAGCACTTCCTTCATGATCTGGATATACTGATTGCCAAATTCTGGTGGGGTGGTGATGATCTCAAAAGGAAGATTCGTTGGAAGCATTGGGGTTCTTTATGCCAATCCAAATTTGATGGAGGTTTGGGATTTAAAGACTTTGAATCGTTTAATCTGGCACTCCTCTCTAACCAATGATGAAGAATCATGAACATGCCTGACAGCTTGGTTTATAGAGTTCTTAAAGATAAATATTTCTCGAGAGAAGACCCAATGACTATTAAGTTACGGAATGGCCCATCTTATCTTTGGAGAAGTCTTTTTGCTAGTCGTGCTGTTATAGAAGAAGGAAGTATCTGAAGAGTGGGTAATGGCTCTCAAGTCAGAGTGTTCCAAGACAAATGGGTTAAAAATCTACCAGGATGCAAGGTTCCAAGTAATAATGATACGCCTCTTAATAATCTGGTAGTTTCGGATTTATTCATTTCCGGTGCTCGCAAATGGGATGTCAATCTAGTTAGAAATCTATTCGATGTTGATACTGCTAATGCTATTTTAAAGGTTCCCATCTCTAGATTTTGTCAACAGAATACCAAAATTTGGGAGGATTCTCCCACAGGGAACTTTTCAGTAAAGTTAGCATATAGTGTAGTGCGTTCTGTTCTTGGTAAAGAGATTGCTAACCGTCACACTAGGCGTAAAGTGTGGGAAATTATCTGGACCTCAAATGTTAGCCCAAGAGTGAAGATCTTCCTTTAGAGGGTAATTTTTGATATACTGCCCATATATTTGAATTTATCATTTCGGGGTATTGAGATTGAACAGGAATGCAAGGTATGTGAATCTTGTGAGGATTCTGTGAAACATATATTTTTTTACTGTCCTTTGGCTGTCTCTGTGTGGCTTAAAGTCAATCACGAAGTTCCTTCCCTTTATCATTCATTTGATTTTGATGCTCATTTTTGGGACTATTTTTTGGAAGCATGTCAAAAAAAGAATATTGTTGAGTTGGTTATGTTTAATCTCTGGGGTCTTTGGACAAACCGCAATGAATATATTTTTTAGCAACGTTGCAAAACAGCGACAAGTATATCTGTTCAATCTTCAAAACTTCCTGCGGAATATGCAGCAATGATTTCTAATGATATGAACAACATTCAGAGGACAGTTGCTGTTTAGAAGCCTCCTTCAATCCAAAAAGTAAAAATAAATGTTGATGCTGCATTCATTCTTGGCTCTTTCCAGTCTAATGTGGCGGTTGTTGCAAGAGGTGCCAGTGGACAAATTGTTGGCTCAAGTACTAGGAAATTTTCCCAAGTCTCATTTGTACTGCAAGCGGAGATTCAAGCTATTAAATCCGGTATGTTTCTGGCTATCACTCTTGACTGTCCTGACATTATCATTGAATTGGATTCCCTAATGGCTATTCAGGAAGTCAGGAAAGGGAAAAATTCTACCTGTCTTTGGGGGGGTGATATTTGTGAAATTGTTACTATTGGTAGAGAGATTAATTCTTGCTCTTTTAGTCATGTTAGGAGTGAGGCAAATTCTTTAGCTCATAGGCTAGCCAAATGGGCTATGGTTAATGAGTTGTACAGTTTCTGGGAAGGATATCTTTCCGATAATTGCTGTATTTCTGATTATTAATTCTTGTGATATAATAGGAATAGGTCTAGTCATCTTTTTCCTTTTATGACGTCATCTTAAAAAAGGATGTTTGAGAGAGTTTTTTAATGCGACTAGTCCTTTATCAAAAAAAAAAAATTGTGAGCCGGAAAATGAAAATAATAGAGAACAAAAGATAATGCATTGAAATTAATTTTTTTAAATTAAATATATATGAATAAATATTTGACACATCATTTATAATCTAAATTAACACTAGATATGCAAGTTTAAAAATTTAGTTTCTTATTAGTATTTGATTTTACTTTCTGTTAAAATTTTTATGATTTTTATTTAAATTTTAAAATTTTTATTAAATAATGAAATATTCTTTTGAAACGAATATAAATACATGTGCACAAATATAAACTCTTGTGGTGGATTGTTTTGATCGAAAATTAAATTTTTGGATTTTGTAAAGAGAAATTTACAAAAACCTCCATATCTTTTACATAAACTACATTTTTCTCCCTATATTTTTTTCTCCAGACAAAAACCTCCCTTTTTTATTATTCCGTTAATAATAATCTCCTTCTGTCTAATTTTTCTGTTAAAATAACGGTTAAAGGATTAATATGTAATTTTACGGGTCCTTTTGGAAAAAATTAAAAAAATAAAGGATTGTTTTTGAATTATCCCTCCTCCTTTAACCTTCTTCTCCTGCCAAAGAACACATCGGCTTACTGTACATAGTTTCATCTGATTTTGAGAACAACAACCATGAAAAAAAAGAAAAGGAATTGCTATTGTTCTAGCTTTGTAACAAACATAATGAAGGTATAATTTTCAACTTGCTAGATGGGTTCCATTGATTGGAAGAGACAAGGGAAACAAAGAAGATTTAAAAATTTTTTTCCAGGAAACGGTACAATTTAAAAGCTATAGAATTGTTCATCATCTTGCTACTTCCCTTCGTATTGTTCCATTGTTCTTTGGGTTTGTATTTTTTCGCTTGTTGAAATCTAAAGATTATTTGTACAACGGCTTTATATATTCATTCAATAAAAACAACAGCAGCAGCGAGAGAAAGAGAAAGAAGTTTTCGTGATTTTTCGATGATTGCGAGCTCGCAGGTGTTAATTGGGTATGAAGCGGCGGCTAGGGCTTCATCCAAAGAATAAGATGAAGTTTCTCTCTTTCTAATGGTGCTAATTTTTATGGAAATAAGGCTACTTACTCCAATTTTTTACCTAGAAATTTTAAATTCACAGAAATCATTTTTTCTTTTTTGCCCAGAAATTTCAAATTCATCTGATGGTATTAAATTTATTTTAATTTTTTTTCTAAAGTTCGATCAATAAAGAACAACATGAAGATTATTTTTACTTTTTTCTAAATTTTGGTAATTTTTGTTCTTGCCTCCAACTTTCAAATCAATATCCATTGTTGTTGGTTTTCTTGATGGTAGGGTCGCGACACCTGCGTGGTAAATGTTTTTGGTGATTTTTGTTCTTTACTTTGTGTAATAGCCAAAAAGAAAAAAATTGAGTGGTGAATAATGGATCTCGAGTGGATATGGATATGGGTCACCGGAGGTTTTTGCAGTAATAAATAATTTTCAGGGTTAAAAATTGGAGAAGAAGGTTGAAGAAGGAGGGATAATTTAAAAATAGTCCTTTATGTTTTTTATTTTTTTTAAAAGAATTCGTAAAATTATATTTTTGTCCTTCAACCGTTATGTTAACAGAGAAATTAGACAAAAGGATATTATTGTTAATGAAACAATAAATAAGGGAGGTTTTTATCTGAAAAAAAAATATAGGGAGAAAAATGTAGTTCCTATAAAAAATAGGGAGGTTTTTGTAAATTTCCCTTTTGTAAAATTTACTAAATATCAAATGTAGGGATTATAAAAATACTATAGATTTTTTAATTACATCAAACGAATGCATTATTCTAATAAAATAAAATAATTTATAATAATAATAATAATAATACAAAGTATGTGAAATCCCAACACTTATATGAAATTTTATATTTTATCAAAAATGATGGAATTAAGATTATACGATATGAAATGAAAGAATTCATAAAATGTGAATACCGTTTTCATCTAAATGGAGTAGATGAATGAAATATTTTCTCGGTTTCAATTCCAAAAAAAAAGTATTTTAAATTTATTTGTGAAACTCACTTTAATGTGTTTGAAGAAAATTTATATATGTCTGAAAATGAAATTAAAAAAAATATAATAGTTACAATCTCTATTGAAAGTAGATCCTCTAATTTTTCTCTTTATAATGAATATGAAGCGAAGATCGAGATGATTTGATCTCAAATCGGTGGAGAACGTTTTTGAGATAACTCAAGTGTTATAGAGACTTGATTTTGAATTATTGTTGAACTTGCGTTAAAGATGATTCAAGGGTTGTTAACTTGATCTCGAATCTTCGTGAAAAACTTTTGATAACAATCGTCGGATAAGGCTTTGAACTTTGGAGAAAGTTTACGTCTTCAAATCGTCAAAGTTTTGTAGCTTGATTTGTATTTTTAAAAAGAAGCTAGTGTCACGATGACTTGATCTTGAATCTATGTTGAAACTCTATAATGATAATCTAAGTGTCGTAGACTTGCTCTCTTAAATTATCTTGATGAAAATTGTTGACGATTTGTTAAATAAGCTTTTGAACTTTGAGGAGAGGTCACATATCCAGTTTGCTAGAGCTTCGACGCTTAATTTTCTTCTTGAGCTTTAGAGCCTCCTTCTTCCTCCCTATAGGAGCTTGGAATTGCTTGTCCTCCAAGCAAAACAATTTAATTGGTTCACTTGGCGTGTTCCTATTAATTTCATTCTTAACATTATCCATAATTTATTTTAAAGTGATAATTTTTAATAATTATTATTTAAATAATAACTAAATTCGTCACTTAAAATAAATTACTTAATTTAATTAACTAATATTTTAATTAACCAATCAAATAATTAATTTAATTTTTTCTTTAAAATTTCCGTGCAAACATAATTCAATTGTGATCAAACCATTCCAAACTACAATAAGCCAAAAATGTGGTAGTTATTGAATTTTCTTTTTCTATTTTCATGTGCAGAGTAATAGATGTGGGACTATCCCAAAAGATTCAACTATATATGGAAGTGGGAACATAAACAGGTAGGGAGTATGAAAGTGAGCATTAAAATGATTTTTCTTTTTAAAAAGAATATATACATATATATATATCTCAACACTTTGGTAGATTAATTGTTATTCATCTACTCCCAATTAAATGAAACGTTACATTCTCAGTTTTAAATGACTGATAACTTTTAAATGAAACGTTACATTCTCAATTTTATTTGAAATTGAATACCTTGACCTAATAAAATAAGTGCCAGACATAACTTTTAAATGAAATGTTTACATTCTCAATTTTATTCAAAATTGGACATCTTGATCTGAAAAAGTAATTGCATATAATTTTTAGAGTTGATAGCGTAGTAATTCAACCGCTATTATTTAGCATTTAGTAAATATTGTATTTATCAGTTGAACCACACGCTAAGAAACAGTTACTAGATCGGAAACAACTCCTCTACTTTCCAGCTTTCACCCATATGCTCGGCCTCAAACGAGTAAAAGTCTCCGCGTTATTACAAAGGTATTCCATTTTCAAGAAAATATTGATAATGAAATTCTCGTTTCTTTTCTATCGTTTTCTGATTGCTACAACTTTAATTGAGTTGTAATGAATTGTCAACGCAAAGCTACATGTCAGATAATATTTAATTAATTCCGTATTTTTTGTCGTAATATTATTTTCTTTTCATGGTAGGATATTTTTTTAATTTTCTGTTGCAATATTAAGTTTTTTTTTCTCTGTTTGAATAATAATAATCTGCTTATCAATTTTGACGCTCAGTTTTTTCTTTTTTTTTTTCCATAGGTATTACATATACATTACACATATACTCATTCTCACACTAAAAAGGGGGAAATATTTTTACTGCATTACAGGAGTTTCGAACTAGGTCATCTACCTATTTACTATTGCGTCTCACCACTTAGCCCACCCTTACTCCCCAAGCTAAATATTTAGTTGGAAAAAGAAAAAAAAAAGGAAAAGAAAAATTGAATACAAGTATGTGCATGGTCTGTTCTAAATTTATCAGCATTAAAAGAAAAGAGGAGAATCGATAGTTCTTAAATCAGCAACAACCCCATATGATCATATGGATTTACATATAAAAAAAAAAATTTATCCACAATTTTCAAGTTTAATTTTTCATCTTTACTTATTATCAAAGGTACATAGTTACATAGTTAATAGCAGCATGCATTGAATATTTATTTATTGTTGTAAGTATGATTTTTTTATTTTAATTCATTCAATTGGAAAATTTAGTTCAAGATGAATATGTTATTTTGAATTTGTTGAATATTTTTATTGGTCATTTTATATACTAACAGCGAAAGCTATTTATAATTTTTTCAAACACTTAAACTCATTAGCTGTTTGCAATAGCTATCAGCTGTCTGAAATCGCTAAACCGTACATGCCCTAAAACAATCAATTGCTGACCCACAAAAAAGTCATTAATTATTTTTTTACTATTAATTCTTAAATTATTTTTATCGAAAATTATCAAAAAGTTTTGCCTTAACTATTACTGAAAAAGGAAAGCATGGTTGCATTGCATATATTCTTCCTTTTAAGCTACTTCAAAATAAGTGGAAGCTTTATGTAAAAAAAAAAAAAATGGTGGAAGCTTATTTCATTCTCCCCCCCTCCCCTTGAATTATATGCGAATTATCAAAAATATGTTTTGCATTTCAAAAAAATATTGCCTTTGGACCCAATTGCTCAAACTCAAAAGGGCTCCACCAACCAGAGGTTTCAAATGGACAGTTTTAGAGCATCTACAACAGATCTGTTTTTTGGGTCTCAATGGCAATTGATGTTTGATAAGGACTAATGCATAATATTCAAGTTTGCATGTGATTAACAAATTAAATATGTATATGATTAACAAATATAAATAAAAAAAATTTAAAATATTACAAAATTAAATATCGAGTATCTAATAGTAGTATATACATGTAATGGATGCTAAAAAAAAATAAAGGCACTGTTGATGTGATATTAGAAAGTTGAAGAAACTCACAATTAAATTTCAAATTTAAAAGTAAGTTTTAGTAGATAGTTTGAAATAAAATCCCACATCCAAATTTAAGTTTTTGAATAGATCAAAATTAGATTGTTTCCTAATTAAATTGTGAAAGCTCTAAACAAAGTCAAAAATCAAAGTGCACACTATATAGAATCAAATTATTAGGTTTATATTAGAAACTCCAATGCAATCCATAATCCTTACACAATAATTTCATATATATATATATATATACAAAACAAAAATCAGTATTAGCGGTTTAAAGCTTGATTAACAGTATCCAATGTCTTCACAATTTACCCTTATCCTTGTTTTCTTAATTCTTTGCAATTTTCATTCATCTAAGGCCACTAGACTTTTATTTAGTCTTAGAAAGCTATCAACTGTACAATTTGGAAATGATCCACCTTCTTTTCTTGAACCAAGTTTCCCAATAACAGAAGGCATACAACCCACATTCCCATTTTTGGAAATAATGGTGCCGCCGCCGCCTTCCCCGCCACCCCCATCTCCACCACCACCAGCAGTGGTGAATTCTAGTCCTCCAATAACTTTAACATTTCCTAATTTGCCTTCTATTCCCAACTTTCCTCCCTTTCCATTCATTCCCACTAGGCCTTCTGTTCCTTCATTTCTTTTGCCCTCTCACTTCACTTCTTCACAAAACCATAATGGAAGTAATCCATAAATCTATATCTTGCAATACATGTCAAAAATCCAAACTTAATAATTATTTTTTCTAACTAATATTATAGTTTATTAAATAATTTTCCCATGCTCCCACCTTGTAATTGGTGTAGAAATGTTATATTATGATATGATAGTGAAGAATAAAAATTGTAATATTTCCCCCTTTTTAATATATTTAAGTAATTACAAATATATTTATTGACTATTTAGAATAAAATATGCAGAATACTTAGAATTATTATATATAATTATATAACTTTCTTTCTTGATCAAACCTCAACTTTTGGAATAGGTCTATCATATATCGGGTCAATTACATTGAAAATACCTGAACTTTGAGGGTTCTTTCACCGCGGTACCTAAACTCTAAATTCTTACACAAAAATACCTGACCTTTAAAAGAATTTGCAAAGAATTGTTGTTTGCCGGTTTTCAGGTTGCAACCGGTTACTTTGCTTATGTGGCGATGACATGGCAATAAAAACTCCAATCTGTCAGATTTTTTGTTCTTTCTCTCTCTTGCTCCTCTACCCAAAACTGTCTTTCCTTCCTCTTCTTCTTCTTCAACCTTCACTCTGCAATGAAACCATTTCCAAATTCATTCAACACAAAAATAAGGAAAAAAAAAAAAACTCTTCCAAACCAATACTTCCCATAACTTCTAATTTTCTCTACTAAAACAAAAGAATCGAATTTTTTGGTTGAATAAAAAAAAATTTTGAAGAACGAAGGATCTGTTCTTCGTTTGGTCGCCATTCAGTTAGGCAGTGTCACCGCCGGTGGGTGGCTGGGTCTCGGCTGTGATGGCCCGTCTCTAGCTTGGATCGGCCAATGAAGGGCCTGTGGTGGAGCTCCGGTCTCCAGAAATCGTTGGTTTCGTTTCTGGAAATCATCGCGTTTTGGGATTTCCAGAAATCGTGTTTCTTCGTCTCAGCCCTTCGTCAGTTAATGCTCAAGATTCGGACTTTTCGGTGCTAGAAGGAAAGGAGTTTCGGTTGCTAGACCGGCGGCGAGGCGAAGATCGGTCATTGAAGAACGGACGGCAGCACCACGATTTCTGGAAACTGTCGGTCTTGTTTTCCAGAAATCAATGCTTCAGGCAATGGGATTCATCGTTTTTCCTCAATCTTGATCCACGATCTCTACTCCCATGGCGAAGGAAGCGGCGGCGAGGCGAGGTGGCTTCTAGTCCGGCGACTAGTGCTGCAGCTGCGGCTGTTCAGGAGGGCGGCGCTAGGGATTTGGAGGAAGAAGACGCGGATTTATTAGTTTTAATCCTCTATCTTTGTCTTGCATTCAATAGGGTACATGCCTCTATCTTCACTTCTTCTTCACTGATCTTTTGAGTTCAATGGCATTTTCTGCAAATACCCATAACATCATTTGTTCCTCTCTTTACATTGAATTGATTGGATTGCGGAATTGTGTCGATGAAGATGAACTAATATTTGTGATTGTGTTTTTTTCTTGAATTGGTGGGGGAGGAAGAAGAAAAAGGAGGAGGAGTATGAATTTGGAAATGGGTTTCGTTGCAGATTAAAG
>CATIWJ010258075.1:0-14785 GCA_949640765.1 Croton laevigatus | reverse complement strand
GGGGCTGTCAAAATATGGAAGAAGAGAATCCATTATTCTATATAATTTCTCTAAGATTTGGCAAAGGAAAGCAGGATTCAAATTAAAGTGTGGGAAAATCATAGGATTTAGGTTCATATATATAGGGAAGAGCATCCTTAAGGAGGTGGCACTGTCCACATCAATATCACACTACTAATTAAATACTTTGGCTGCGGTTTCGTGGGTTTGATTTGCACGTAATTTTAGTATTTATCTCTATTATATTTATACGAGTTAAACTCCAACGTAGCGGGATAGGTACAAAGGCGGACAATACCTTAAATAAGAATATTGGACGGGTAAAAATAGAAAGAAAAAAAAATATTAGGATTTAATTGAAAATTCTAAGAAAAGTAGAATTTTATCTGAAAATATGAGAAAAATAATCAATAATATTTCCAAGAATCAAACCTTTTACATCTAGACGAGCCCGCTAAAGCATTTGCTTTATGCCTCAAAGAATTGCAATGTTTAGTTCTATTTTTTTTAATAAATAATTTAGTTCAGAATTTTATATTTTAAGAAAAAAAAAGTCAAAAACCTATTCAAATAATCAAAGATATAATTATATTTAAAATAAAATTATTAATAATATAAAAAGGCCTCATTTTTAGTCTTGCTTTAGGCCACTATAATTGTTTGATCTGGACGAAATTTAAAATCATCTTCCACTTGAACTATGAATTCTACATGTACTAATTCTGTATACAAGACTTATAAAGGAATGGCCACCACATGTCCTTGTGATAGTACGCTCCTAAGTATGTATATTAACTTCCCTTAAAAAAGAGTAATTTCTCCACATAAAAGGAGAAAAGTTTCCGAATTAAAAGTAATGAAATTAATTATCAAAACATAATTATATTATTATTTTTAAAATATAAAATAAATGTGTCGGCAAGTTGATTGACACCACACTTCCAAATCATACTCGCGAGGAAATAACTTCCATTCAAAAAATATTTTGTCGGTGGAAAGTTGAGCAAACTAAAAATAATTTGGGAACAAGTAATGATATTGTTTTTTCATTTAATTCTTTGGGCCGTGCTGCTTTGTCGTCGTGCGCTTATGCGGAGGTTTTTCTTTTTTTCTTAAAAAAAAAAAAATTATAAATTATTTGTATTTAGTCCTGAGATCAATTTTAAATAATCACAGTTTACAAATCTGATTCTATTTTAAAAATATCACATAAAATAAGTAGAACCATTGAGACTGTTAAACTCAACTGCATAATTAATAGGTCAATGTCTTAACCATCTAGTCTCAGCTTTCGCCTCGAATTCATTGCGATGGGAGCTTAGTACTTAGTTTAAATAAAATATACTAGTATAAAACTATATGAATTGAATTCTGTATTTCATTCAATGGCAAATACATCGACAAAGAAAGAGTTAAAATAGCTTAAATCAGTGAGATTGATTTGATATATGAAATCTTCCATACAATATATATTGGAAAATTTGATGTGTTTAGTCAATTTTGAGTATAATAATTTATGAGATAATTTGTGTTTTGAATAATGTGAAATATGTCAATGTATTCTACGTAATGAGAGCGTTCTAATGGTATATTATATGCTCAAAATGGATTTAAGGTGAATGAGAAATTGAAGCTTAAAGTTAGCTTGAGATAAATGTTTAAATGGGTTGAAATGTCCAAATTCCACATTGCTTAGGAATGAAGATGTTAGTGTGTTTTATAATGAATGATTATTTTGTAAGGTGTAACATTATAAGCCTAAATTATACACCCTCGCGCACGGAGGCACGTGGGGGTGCAAATCCTAGTTCGATCCAACAAGTTCCATGGCATGCCCGCACGTCGTACGTGTCGCAAATGTTGCCTATATAAAGAGGTGCTATCCTCTATTTTCGCGAGATAGAAGACAGTTCCAATTTTTCTTTTTATAAAATTTGGAATTTCACATCAAAAATCCTAAATTTTCCTTTTTATTTTCGTTAGGCAGTCTCTAGATCTAGGTTCCGGTGATAAGCTCTGCTCGAGGTTGTGTTTTCCTACGCTCGCTGTTGTATCCTGGGAGACAGTTGTCTAGTACGGACAAATCTCGTCTTAAGGAGACTATTCATACAGGCCTTAGCTTTTTCTGTATCTTCGTCTCCTCTATTGGTGTTAAGGTTATGCTTATTAATTTTCGTTTGTACTTAATTGTTTATTAATTACATTATTGCTGCAGTTTCTAATCATATCTATGATCCGTATATTATTTATTTATATATATATATGAAACTAACGCGTTTCTAACAGATGGTTCCAGTTGAGAATTGCCAATAGGATTGGAATTTATTTATTTATTTATTTTTTAAACAAAGAAAAGGATTCGGATTGGTTACAGAAATTGTGTTTGATTAGTTGGTAATTTCTTTGTTGTAACACAAAGAAGTATTTTCTCTTGGGGAGGGGGTGGGACAGGTGGTGAATGACACCAGTAAAGAGGTAGAAAGACGCAGATTTGAGGCTTCAGTGTAGTAAAATATCTCCTTCCTTGGATGATTGTATAATATCTATATATAAAAAAAAAAAAAACAAAGAAGTATTTTCACCTTTATGATATCTGTTGCCGCATGTTGGACAAGGTTTGAAATTTTTATTAAATGATACTTTTTTGAATTGTTAAATTTGTAGTAATTAGATTTAGATGTAATTTTTAGAAAAATGTCAGTACATAATTTTATTTTCTTTAAATTAAAATTAATTAAAGAATTTATCTGATTTTTATTTTTTTTTAGGAGAAATTTATCTGATTTTAAAATTTTTTACTAAGTATGTTACATGTAACTACAAAAACCATTTTAAAGGGACAACCAATTAATTAGAAAAGTAATTTGAAAAAAAAAAAAAAAAGTCACACCGTACATTAGTGCACAATGCCGATAAGGAGTGAATTCAGGCGTCAAACATCGAGCACGTGATGAATGCGGTGGTCGCGACTATATGTGAAATTTTATAATAAATTTCGAATTAACTGGATTGACCGAATTATGACAATATTATTCAAATTAACTGAATTAACCAAATTTTAAAAAATTAGACTAGTTTTAATATGTATAAAATTCTATTTTTATATAAAATAAATGGTTAAAAGGTGTAATTTAATGAAACAACCTTTTCGCGAAGTATTTTTAAATTGGCCGAATCTTTATAAATTTTTAAACGAATTAATTTTTTAAATATTTTGGCCGATTGGCCGAAGCATTTGCTCTCCTCGAACAAAAAAAAACCAATAGCCTGCTGCTGAGTCTAGGTTTCGTTTCTCAGCATCCAACCATACCAGACCAGCCGACCAGGCTGATCGTTAACCACATGGTTCGGTTAACTAACCTTGGTTGTTGGTGAATAACGTAACGCGGGTCGAGAAATGTCTGTCCGTTAACTTTATTTCCAGACCTGATGATATGGCGAGTCGTGTGTTAAGGGAACAAGAATGACAGATGGACTGTGCAATGACCGTTCTGCCCATCACTGCTTCCTAATTCTACATAACAATTAAGAACATTTAAGACATTTGCAAATTACAAAGCCAAATGTCTATGTTTTTTTCCCTCAAAACTGTTGACTAAACGATGGTTATGGATATCCGCAACATACTTTACCGATTTGTTAACATAGCTTTTTTTTTTTTTTTCTTTTCCTTAGATAAGAAATGAAAATATTTAGAAATTACGAATCGAAACTATAATTTGTAGTTGTAGATAAAAAATAAATTAATTAAGGAAGAGTGAGACAAATTAAAAATTTTGGTTATGGAGTTAATTATAATTAAAATTAGGAAAGAGCATTTTAAACTTCACTTCTTTTTTTTTTTTTTTAATGGATTGGGGTTTAACTAACCCATATCATTTACATCCGAATTAATTCACATATAAGATTTGAGAGCATACCCCATTGAAAATTAGACATGAAAACATTAAGCATTGTAATATTATGAGCTATGTCTGATCCGTTGATATTTTAATAAAATTAATCTTATGGAATGACAATAAAACTAACAATTCATGACAAATTTCTACTACATTACTAAAATAAGAAAGATCCAAATTATTAGTTCTTAAAATTTTAATACTATCTCTGTTTTTTCATTTATTTACATTCACTATTTCATTAATACCAATACAAACCCAATTTTCACCAATACCAATACAGAAATAATAATAAATAATTACTAACCATTTAAAAAACTTATTTTTTCACCAATATCAATAAAAAAATAATAATAAACAATTATAAAACTTACCCAAAATAGAATGTAAAAAATTAAAAAACTCACCGAAAAAGGGCAACGTAAAGAATTGACAAAAATGGAGATAGTAATAAGTAATTTGTATAACCTGTGTGATAAATTATGATTCTTCAACCAACTTTTTTTTTTTCATAGTTATTACGTACACACCCTACGCAGGTGAGGGAGAAACATCTTGACCATTTGTGCTAACTGCTCTTCAGCCAACTTAAACTTAGAGTTTCTCTAAAACAAATAGTTGTTTCTAATTTCAGTCCACATATCTTAAGATTTAGTAGCTTGATATTTTAAACTTCACTTAAAACTTGTGAATTCTATATTTTTCCTATCAAATTTAACATTGTTCTAAAGGGTAATTAATTTCCAAAAAAAAAAAAAGGGGCAGTAGCAACTAGTAATTCCAATGTACTATTTTTCTTTCTCACTGACTTAAATTGTACAAAACTCATATTGTACAAAGCTACAAAAAAAAAAAAAAAAAAAAAATTGTACAAATCTCATATTGTAGCCTTTACCATACAACAGAAAGGAAGGAGATTGTTCATTTATGAAAAGAACAAAAGAGAATTTGTCCTAAGTCTACCCAGTCATTTCTTTTTTTTTTTCTCTTCATGACCAATAATGATCATATATATATAGATATATGTATTAAAATAGGCTCGTGTGTCAAAATGATTGTTACATGTGAGAAAATTTTTCTGTAAGCATAGATTTTATACAAAAATTTTTTGTTTTTTATGTGTTTAATATATCAAATGTTTTTAAAATAAATGATCATACGTGGGGTGGGGGATGATACCAGAATTTTCAAATTATAAGAAAAAAAGAGTACTTACTTACTACCCTAATAAATTACATTATAAATAGTCAATTGAAAAATACATCTTTCATATATATATGACCAAATAAAAAATGAAATATAAAAAACATACACGCAAGGGCAATTTGGTCAAACAGTTGAAGTTTGGCTGGTTGGTGAATACATGCGTGTGTATGCAATGCATAAATAATATTTTCCTGCCTTCAGTCTTCAATCTCTTGACAACGATACATACGTATCATTTACAATTTTTAAAAAAATCTTGGTTAGCATGTTGGTCTTGTTAGCAATTATGTCTTAATACACAGAAAAGCAAAATAAAAAGAGTGCCTCCTTTTATACTGCCAGAATCAGAATTAAGCTAAAGAATGCTAATCAAAACCAAAACTCCAATCTCAAGATATAAAATATACAAATCCAACGGCTAAAACTCATCGTCTCACGCATCATTCGGTAGAAACACCCACACAGAATTATTTATTTGTAGAGATTATGTGACTGTGGAGGGTAGAGAGGGAAAGAGGTAACAGACAAGATCATGGGACCTGCATGTTTTTACTGCACAGTCCCTGCAAATATGGATCATGCAAATCTCCCATTTCTCTAATTTTTCATTTTTTTAAATAAAATAAAATTCTAATTATTTTTTTCCAATTAAAATAACAACAAAACAAAATATTGTTATCTATCCCCACATACATCATTTTCTTGACCTCCTAAAAAGCAACCGCCCATATGCCTCTCTAGTCTTAAATTCTGCCTAAAGTCTCTCTAATCCCGATTAAAATTTAGTAATTGAACTTGTATCCTTTACTTAAATCTTCACTCACTTCAATTTCAAAACATAAAGTTTCCATCTTTCGAAGACAAAATCAAAGGGTTTTAAATTTTTTGTGAATAAAATGCTTAATTGACTCTTTTACCATACCAATCTAATTCCTCATTAATCACTGCCCAGTGGGTTAAACAGTTAAGAAAATCAAAATCACTCAGCTATGTCTTTCTCTCACTACTAGACTTTCTTTTTCTCTCTCTAGAGTTAGTGAGCAGCCTCTAATAAAGGAGGATGTCCCCCAGCAGCATAGTAGTAGTGAGGAGGAGGCTAACATTACAACAACAATAATACATTTGTGTGTTATTGTAGAGATAGAGAGAAAGTATCTTTCTTTATAGAGAGAGAGAAAGAAAGAGTCAGCAAGAGCACGCTTTGCTTCCTCAGCTGAACAACCTAGTAACAGTATTTTAGAGGCCCCTCCCTCTTCTTCTTCTGGGTTGCGTGTGATTTCCTCTAAACATCCTCCGTTTTCCTGTTTTTGGGTTTTTGGTAATTGAGAGAGATAAAAGGAATCTCTTTTTCCCTTTCTATATTTCTCTGTGGTTTTTTTTTTTTTTAATGTTCAATATCCCCATTTTTCATTTATCTCATCCTTTTCCATTTCTTTCTACATCCCAAATCACTTCTTTCTTGTCTCCTTCCTTATTTCCCCCTCTATTTGTCAAAAGTTAATTGAACAGACTAAGCGTGCCAAGAAAACAATACAAAAGTCGATATTATATATGTCTCTTTTCTTCTTTACCTTTGGCCTTTGAGTTGTGACAATACTTATTATTTATATCTTTGTTTTCTTTTTTCCATCTGGGTGGGGCTTCTGCCATTATTTCCCTCTCTTGAGTTTGCTGGGTTTAAGGATTAAAAGCTAGTTAAGTTGTTCTTTGCCGGTGGAGATCTTAAGTTTCCTGAGTTGTTTCTGTTAGAGTTTTAGATCATTTAAGCATGTGGGTGTTCAAGTTCTTGAGTGCTGGTTGATGAACGGAGAATAAAAAAAGGTAATTATTCTTGTTTCTACCTTTTGGGTTTTATTTTTGGTATTGTTTTTTAAGTCAAGTTTTGTTGATAATATATTTTTGACGCGAAAAGTTTATAACTTTGGGTTTCTTTTCACACTCCAGTGGGATTTTCGTGCATTCTTGTTTCATTCTGGTGTTAAAGTCAAAGAAGAAATTAAAAAGAAAAAGTGATATTTTATCGTTTTAATGGAGGGTTGTTCTAAAAATGGTGAGGCTTGTCCTCAGTTACTGGATTTGATTCCAAGAGCAAGGGAATGGCTTGTTAATAATAGAGTTGATGAAAGATCTACAGAAGAGAAGAAGCTTGAACTGAGGCTAGGTCCACCTGGTGAAGAATGGTGTCTTGGTGGGAATGCATCTAAAAACTCAGACAACAGAGAAAAAGAAGAGTTCATTCTCTCTCTTGGAAACCAACAAGGGCATAACAATTCTCAACCAGGTCCTGTATGGTTTAATCAGCAGCAGCAGGTTAAAGCTACTGCTCCATTTCTTCAGTTTTCTTCAAAAACAGTATCAACCCAACAGAGCCTGCCTGTCATGGGAAAGGAATCCTCACAGCCCTGTTGCACTAAAGTGGCAGTAGACTTGCAGCAGAGTGCAGAAAAGAAAGGGTTTTCACAGCCACCTCCTGCAAATACAGCTGTGCCCAACAGCTCTCAGAAAAGGTACCCCAGCTTTTTTTTACTTCTCTCCTCCTTGTCTGTCTTATCTTTTTTTCTGAACTTTTTGACAGAGGATATTCATTCACATGTTCATCTTGGTAGATGATATGTGGTCCATCATTAATATTTTGTTTGTTTCTTGCTCTTAAGCTCAGTAACGTGTTTTTCTGCTTTTGTGTTACTTGGTATGTATGTTCAATTTAATGCCTGTAGGCACTGTTTTACCATTTTTGTTTTGATCATAATGTCATTTTCTGGTTTTATTATTGACTGTTGATTCTTGATAGCTCTTAGCTTAATTTGGCCACTAAAACTACGTTCAGGGAAAAAAAAAAGTTCGGCCATTAAAAGTTTAAACCCTTATCCGTCCTTTTCTTCACAATTTTGGTTTTTCTAGCAAATTTTATTACTTTCCCATGTCTGTTTTCTAACCTTGTTCATTTGGATCTTATCTGCTTCAGCCTGTTTACTGTTACCTTCATAATTCTTGAGACATGAGACCTTATGGCAGAATTTTTGTTGCTGCTATTTTTGTGCTATATTATTACCTGCCTTTTCTTTATTTACCCATGTACTTAATATTCTTTTTTTATCATTTATCATGTAAATTATTACTTAGTTATGTATTATCTCTGAATAATTGCTATACAAAGCAGAACTGCTCCTGGTCCAGTTGTGGGTTGGCCTCCAATTAGATCATTCAGGAAGAATCTTGCTAGCAGTTCTTCAAAACCACCTATTGATACACAAAATGAGAGCCCAAACAAGAAGGTTGCTAGTGAAAAACCTATTGAATCTTGTAAGAAAGGGATGTTTGTGAAAATCAATATGGATGGTGTTCCTATTGGAAGGAAAGTTGATCTTAAAGCATATGATAGCTATGAAAAACTTTCTACTGCTGTTGATGAACTCTTTAGAGGTCTACTCGCAGGTTATTCCCTAATCTTTTGTTTAATTATTTAAACCCTTTTAATATTGCATCTCATAATTGAGGTAATTAGATCAATAATTAATAGTTTTCTTTATTTAGTATTAGCATTTGTAAGCCTTTGAATGAGTATTGATTTTGATACTTGTGTCATTTAACAAGTTTGCATATAAAATATAATGGACTGTCAATTTATCATCTACATAAGCAATGACATCTTCTCTATCTAGTCATAACAAGAGAATATTTGTTATACCTATCTAGTGCACACTCCTATTATATTTGTTTTGTGCGCTCTTTTTTTAATAAAGTTTCAATCTTTTAAGCAGTATACTTATGGTTAATTGCTAATTATCTAAAAGTATTCGTCTTTTATATTTCTGTATTTCAGCTCAAAGAGATTCCTCTGCTGGTGGAATCATGAGCAAGCAAGAAGAAGAGAAAGCGATTACGGGTGTATTAGACGGGAGAGGGGAATATACGCTTGTTTATGAGGATAATGAAGGAGACAGGATGCTTGTTGGGGATGTCCCATGGCAGTAAGCATCTTTATCAGTGTGGATCTGATGCAAAAATTTTTATTTTTCTAGCTTATATTCCTTGCTCTTGTTACAATACTCTATGATATGCTTTTATGTCGTTTAGTATGACTAGAATAACTGTATTAGATTCCTGATCACTTACATTTGATGTCATTTATTATTAATTTAATCATGTTTTGTATATTGTTAATATTTGTTCTCTATTATTTAGCCATGCAGTCTCACAATTCAATGCAAATTGTACTAATTTTGCACAAAAAAATAAAGAATGGGTATTAAATTTGGCTTTTGTTGGGTGTAATTAAGCATAGGAATTTGACTAATGACTTGTGTTTTTAATCAAATTTATTTGAAAATTATACTATGTACTAAGTTTTTAATCTATTTTGTTGTAAATTTTTTCGCAGCATGTTTGTTTCGACTGTGAAGAGGCTTCGTGTATTGAAGAGCTCAGAAGTTTCTGCATTAAGCCGTGAGTTTCTAATTAAACCATTTAACTAGTAGTTGTTTAATTCTTTGATTAGTGCTAATCAGGAATCGGTACGTCGATTTTACAGTTGGAAGTAGCAAGCAAGGCAAGGCAGTGATGAAATGAGTGAGAAAATGATGAATTTTGGTGTGAATATTCTCTTTTGAACTTTGAATTGAAGTTTGAAGGAGAAGGGGAATTGAATTGGCTTTGATTTTATGCTCAAAAATTGACATTTTGTCCTCTCTATTTTGAATGCAGCTCTGCAACTCACAGTATATATGTTTATGTCTTCTTTAAGTCTTAGCTTTTTTAATTTTTTTTTTTGTATTTTTCATTTTCAAGTTTAACCCTTTTATTTATGATTTAACTCCCTATGCAATGTTGAACAATGTAGTAACTCTGTTTTGAATTTAATGTACAAGCTATGCTTAGTTTTATCATTTCATTACCAGCTTTAAATTATTGATGTCTATGGTATTTTTGGAGAAACTATAAGATTTTGAAAAAAATGCATTTTTTAATTTTAAAATTCACAAGTAGACAGATGCTACTTTAAATCTTTATACGAGTGGATTAAAGAGTAATGTCAAGAGTATGCAAGAAATTGGGCAGTTATGCTATATATATATTTTCAGTTTTACTCAAGTGGTAAATTCTCATTGAAAAGTTTTAAATGCAATTAGAGTCTATGAGGCTTGCTTCAAAAAACACACTTATTATTGGTAAGGGAGAATTATAAAGTGTACATGGGTACAAATTATGAAGAATAATGGGTTGTAAAGGTAATGTACTTTATTCTTTAACATTTTAGCATTGGAACAAGTGCTCTCTCTTTACACCCTTTTTTGTTCAAGAGGGTAGACCAAAATTCTTTCCGATTTAAACATACTTATGATAGTGATATGCCCTAAGCTCTATCCGACACTAATGCCTTTCTTAGGTCCCAAAAAATTAACATCTCTTTCAATACCCACCGTTGATTTTGGAATGTAGGGTTAGGATTTGTTTATTAGGATATTGAGTGTTGAATTGGATTTGATTTTGATACAATGTATGTACCTTGGGAGATTAAAAAAAAAAAGGGAAGTTGATTATTGAAAATGGAGGCAAAGATGTTTGGGGAGCTTTGAATGGTCATTTTCATTGAGACCTGCCTAACTTCATGCCCTAAACAAAGAATGGGTCTTGTTTAATATTCCATCTCATGGGAATTGTTTTTTTTTTTCTTCTTTTCCTTTTCATGGGGTACAGCTATGTCATGTTGGGAAATATTTTTTTTCCTAATTTTGATTTTCATTTCATACTTCAATTCTATGGCAATGATAATAATACCAATGCAGGTGGAAATGTAGAAGTTGAATTTTTTTAAAATTATAAAATCTCGAATCGTTGCTTTCAACATAGATTTGGTCATGGCGGATTTTGCCCATCCAAACCGCGGTTAACCTGAATTGAATTGCACAAAGTTCGAACTGCCCTGAACCGCCCTTAAACCATCTGCCCTTGGTTCCGGTGCAAGTTCACAAAAATATTAAATCGTAATTGTCCGAAAACCATCCAATTTCTCGACCAAAGATTAACAGCCAGGTCTTGAACTGTGAACCGCTGGATCTTGAACGGGAAACCAAACTTGCTCGAACCGTGGTCATGTCTATTTGAACATAAAGTGAAAAAGTATTATACGGTAAGAGTCATTTTGATTAACTTGCGTCGGATTTCTCGACCGTGATTTTAAGCTAACTAAATCATATAATTGCGTACTAAAATATATAATATACATACATATAGTACCACTTCGATCTTGAAGTCGATACTAAGATATTAATAAAAATTGCATCAATTCCGTTCGATTTAGTTTGGTAATGCCAAATGCTATATCCTAGATTACATATGAAAAAAAAAAAAAAATACTTACTTTTTTTTAAATTTATTTAGGACAGTCAACGAACACAATTGCTGTAGTGGACATCCTGAAACAAACTGTGTACAAATAGCCGAATGGGCTTACAACCCAATTTCCTGGGCCAGGGCCTAAATTTTCATTGGCAGTTTTGAACCATGTTAGTTAAAAAGGCTTTTACTCAAATAGTATAGGGTACATCCTGTGTTGGGTTAATTCAAAAATGGTTGAATAATTTTTTTTTTATTGGTATAAATATTTTAATTGTGATTTGTTTTTTCTTTAGTGCAGATTTTACTACATAGAATTTGATATTTTTTTTGTAGTATAAGTTATGATTCTTTAGAATATTGTTAGCTTAATTTTGATTTTCTTGTAAGCCTATAAATAAGTATATTATTTTGATTAGATATGCAAAATATTATCTTATCTTGTGCATTTCCATCTTTTTATCCTCTAAAAAAAAATCCAATATTTGGTATCAGAGCAGTGTTAGACCAATGGGTATGTGAGAAAAATAATGAAGAAAGAAATAAAATAAAAGATGGCTTTAGCCATGAGAAGGAGATGAAAAAAAATAATCAAAATGGAGATGAGAAGTGCATCAATGTTATATGAAAAAAACCCATTACAAATGATTAATGAGAAAAGCAGCAACACATGGAGAGAAGTACTCCAAAACATGAAGGCCGGAATGAAGTGCACCAAGCAATGAGTAGCCGGAGAGAAGTGTTCCAACAGTTTAGTTGGTGAAAAGTGCACTATCAATGATAGTTGAAGAAGAGAAGTGCTTCAACAAAATAAGTCAGAGATGCGTGCTCCATATATATTTAAAAAAATAAAAACAATTCAAATAATAAACCATTTTTAAATTACGGGAGAAATTGTTGGGTTAATTCTAAAAATAATTGAATAATTTTTTTTATTAGTACAAATATTTTAATGTTATTTATTTTTTATTTAGTGCAGATTTTTTTCATAGGATTTGGTATTTTTAACATAAGTTATGATTGTTTAGAATATTTTTAGCTTAATTTTGATTCTCTTGTAAGTCTATAAATAAATAAATATATTATTTTGATGAATTAAACGTGCAAAATATTATCATTTCTTATGCTGTTGTGCATTTTCATCTCTTCACTCTCTTAAATAATCCAACATCCTAGTGGTACATTTTAATGAACATTAATAAAAACAAATGTAAAGTTTTATAAAAAAAAGAAAGTAGTACTATAAAAAATAATATATTTTAATAAAATAAGAGAGCCAAAGATATTATAATTTTTTTGAATATAAAGTAATCGTTGTTGGTGTTAATAGTTTAATTGGTAGATATTAGAGATAAATATTACCTCTTTACTATTCTTATCAAAGACTAACATTATGTATTTTACTTGTACTCTAACTCTTATTTGTTACACGGTTTGAATCTTCTATATGGGTTATTAATACCCATATTCTATAATTAATAAGATCATTCTGTTCCAGCTTTATTATGTTATCAGAGGCCTCGATGGTTTAATCACCATGTCCAATTCGAGTGCGATCACAAGTAGCACCTCTGCTACATTAGTCATGTCTTCTTCTGCCTCATCTATTCTTTCTTCTTCATCCACCATTCCAAACGTAAGCAATTAGGGCTGTAAATGAACCAAGCTACTAGCGAACGGCTCGGTGCTCGGCTCGTTAAATGCTCGTTCGAGTTCGTTAATCAGCTAAACGAGCTCGAGCTCGAGCTCAATAATCGAGCTAGTGAAATAAACGAGCCGAGCTCGAACATGCTCGCGAACAAACGAGCATGTTCGCGAACTGTATCGTTTATATGTAAACGAGCTCGAGCTCGCGAACAGGCTCGCGAACGAGCTTGAAAAGGATCGTGAACAGCTCGAATAGGCTCGTAAACGAGCTCGAGCTCGTGAACAGGCTCGCAAACAGCTCTTAACGAGCTTTCGAGCTCAAGCTCACAAGCCGAGCTCGAGCGGCTCCAAAATTATCGAGCTCACGAGCCGAGCTCGAGCTTAGACTAGAGCTCGTTAAATAAACGAGCCGAGCTCGAGCTCGTTCAATTCATAAACGAGCCGAGCTCGTCAAATAAACGAGCCGAGCTCGAACAGCCCAGTGTTCGGCTCGGCTCGGCTCGTTTACAGCCCTACTTGTGGTTTTAGCTAAGCGTGCATAGCATGCATTTCATATTTTTTATATTTTTTCTTTTTTTTTTTTTTTTTCATAATACTATATATTTATATAAAATATTACGTATTTTTAATTTTTTAGCTTTGTTTATTTTTTTATTTATGTTTGTTTTGTATTAGTCTGAGTTTTAATTTTAATTTTATATTTTTATATGTAGTTTTAATTTTTCTTAAATAAAATTATATATTTCATATATTTTATAATCTCTTTATTTTTTTTTGTCATCTTTTATTTTAAAAATTTTATATTACAAATATTTAGAGTAACACAATTTTAAACGTATAACCTATATAGGTAAAATAAGTAACAAAATCCTATACTAAAATAATATAAATTTTAAAAATTATTAATCATAAGATTATTAATTTTAATATTTATTAATTTTAAACTGGAATAAAATAGCTACTTAATAATAGTATAATTTCATTTAAAAAAACTCGATACAGTTTTTTTTTTTTAACTTCATCAAGTCCTCTTTTTTTTTTTTTTCTTCATCATTAATTCTAATCTAATTAAAATGACCAAGAATTAAAAACAAAACTTGCTTTTTTTTCCCATATCTAATTAAAACAATCTATAATTAAAAATATAACCCGTAATTAAAAGTACAATTCGTGGAATCCACATGTATCGATATTTTTGCTTCTAAATTCATAATCATTAAAATTCTATACATATTGTGGAAATATCTAACTCTCTTTATAACTAATGATAAAACAAAAAACTAATAAATTATCTTAAAATAATAAATTAATATAATGTATTATCCTTCATTATTAAACATATAATCTGTAGTTAAAAAAATAAATTAAATAATATATGTGCATGGATAAAAAAATAATATAAATTTAATTATATAAAAAAATCAATTCAGATATAATACTGGTTTTATCTATAGTTGCATGCTTAAATGATAGCAATGATTAATAAATCAAAAGTTATATTTAATTGCTCTTAACAATTGATAAAAGAACGTTTAAATATTTTGGATGAATTATATTTAGGGGTGTTCATCGGTCGGGTTCGGGTTGACCCGAACCGAACCCGATAAACCCGAAACCCGAAATTTAGTCTAAAGTAACACCCGATCCGACCCATAGTTTATTTCGGGCCCCGAACCGAAATACCCGAAATTTTCGGG
>CATIWJ010257902.1:0-12778 GCA_949640765.1 Croton laevigatus | reverse complement strand
TAAAAGATGAATCGGAAAGGAGGGAAGCTCGGAGAGTTGATAGAAGAGAAGAAATAAGAGAGGAAAAAGGGATGACAAAAGAGAAGATTGCTCTAGACAAAGGTATAGGCAACTAGTCGGTGACATTTATGTCATTTATGGGGGAAGTCATAGTGGAGATAGTTCTACCCAGAGAAAGAAGGGGGTCAAAGAAGTATGTTTGATTGTCCAAAAGGGAAAGGCACCACCACAACCTACTTCTCACCCTTCCATTTGGTGTCCTATCACCTTCACAGAAGAGGATGCAAGATATGTAGTTCATCCTCACAATGATGCTTTTGTTATTGAAGGGTTCGTCCATAACTATAAGGTCAAGAGGATCCTCGTGGATGATGGAAGTTCAGTAAATATGGTCACAATGGATGTCTTCCGTAGAATGAAATTAGAGCAAAAACAAATAAAGCTAGTTATCACCTCTTTGCTAGGCATCAGGGATCAAATAGTGAAGTTGGAAGGGTCAATTGAACTCTATGTGGAATTAGGAGACGATGAATTGACAAGGGAAGTAAAAGTAGAGTTTATGGTGGCAAACATCCCATTTGCCTATAACTTACTCCTAGGGTGACCTTACTTGTATAAGATGGGGGCCATCCTTAGCATCTATCACCTTTATTTGAAAATCCCCATGTTAAGAAGAATTGCAGTCGCAAAAGGAAGCCAATAGCAGGCTCAATAAGCATATATGAATAAAGGGGTGTTTCAGGCAGCCCATGTTGATGCTCAGGAGATCTCACCTTTCCAGCAAATATTGAACCTAAGGGAGAGGAAGAAAAGATAATGCTTACTAAAGGATAAGTTCAGATAGAGTTAGAGCTAAAACCCAAAATAAGGGAAGAAGTGGTGAAGACCCTCAAAACGAATGAGAGGGCATTTGCATGGAAAATGATGGACCTGGTAGGGGTCGACCTTAAGGTCATCGTACATAAACTTAACATCGATAGCTCAATCAAACCAGTGGCTCAAAGAAAGAGGAAGCATTCGCCGGAGAAATAGATAGCAATAGCCCAGGAGGTTCAGAAGTTGTTAGATGCTGCGGTCATTCGGGAAGTTCATTATCCAGAGTGGCTCGCTAATGTAGTACTAGTAAAGAAACCCAATGGATCATATCAAATGTGTGTGGATTTCACAGATTTAAACAAGGCATGCCCATCTTTTACCGAGTATCGATCAATTGGTAGACTCCACAGCCAGGCACCAGTTGTACTCGTTCTTAGATGCCAAGGCTGGCTACCATCAGATCCATATGCATAAAGCAGATGAAGAGAAAATAGCTTTTATCACAGATCAAAAGACCTATTGCTAGAGAATGATGCCTTTTGGCTTGAAAAATGTAGGGGTTACCTATCAGAGGATGGTGCATGCTATGTTTAAAGATGGGATCGGTAAAAATATGGAGGTCTATGTAGATGACATGATTATCAAAAGTGAAATAGTAGAGGATTATCCTAGAGATATAGAGATGGTGCTGAATATCCTCCAATCTTATCATTTGAAGTTGAACCCAGATAAGTGTGTTTTTGAGGTACTGGTGGGCAAGTTCTTAGGATATATGGTATCTCAACGGGGGATAGAGGCCAACCTCGAAAAAATAAAGGTCGTCTTAGAGATAAAATCGCCAATAGGCATCAAGGAGGTTCAACAGTTGAATGGTAGGATCACTTCTTTGGGTAGGTTCATCTCATGTTCGGCTAAAAGATGTCAGCATTTCTTTAAAACTTTGAAGGGATTGAAGAATTTTGAATGGACAGATGAATTTCAAAAATCCTTTGAAGACCTTAAGATCTTTCTGACCTCACCACCATTGTTGAGTCGGCCCCAAACAGGGGAAGATCTTTATATTTATCTCTCCACAACGGAAGACTCCATTGCAGCTGTTTTAGTTAGAGAAGAAGAAGGAAAACAGTTCCCTATATACTATGTGAGCCGGGTATTATATGATACGGAGCTGAGATACCCAAAATTGGAGAAGCATGCCTTAGCTTTATTCATGTACACCTAGAAGTTAAGGCATTACTTTGAAGCTCACTCTATTATAGTGTGAACCAATCTCCCTCTAAGAAAGATCCTACATAAGCCTTACACTTCAGAAAGGATAACTGAGTGGGCAGTGAAGATAGGGGTGTATGGTGTAAAATACGAACCTTGGAAAGCCTTAAAAGCCCAAGTCCTAGCAAATTTATGGCTGAACTAACCCCCGTAGATGAAACCCAGAAGACCCAACTTGAAAACTAGCAGATGTGGGTAAATGGAGCAGAATGTAATAAAGGTTCAGGAATGGGAATAGTCCTCAAAAGACCCCACCGGCTTGTTATCAAGTATGCTATAAAGCTAGAGTTCAAAATCTCTAACAATGGAGCAGAGTATGAAGCCTTTATCAATGGGCTGAAATTGGCTCGGGAGATCGGAATGGACCACCTGACCATATACAGCGATTCCCAACTAGTAATGAATCAAATACAATGGGAATTTTAAAGTGAGGAAAGACGACCTACTGCCCTATGTAGAGATCGCCTAGAAGATGATGCTTGAAGGTTGGCATATAGTCCAAGTTCTAAAAGAAGAAACAGCAGAAGTTGATGAAATTGCTAAGGCCGCAGCTCAAAGTAGAGCAGACGACCTTAGGAACATCCCATTGTCAATTCAGGATGCTCCCACGTCAAAGGGCGAGCTCTTTTGTGCAATTGATTAGCGAGTTACTTGGATGGAACCCCTTGTTCAACGGTTAGCAGAAGGTAAATTACCAAAAGACAAGAAAGGAGCTGAAAGAATAATAAAGAAGGCTCGAAAATATAGTTGGTATAGAGATGATCTATATAGGCGATCCCAAACCTATCCATGGATGAGATGTATCCCACAACAAAAAGGACAATATGTGTTAAGCAAGATCCATAAAGGGGGTTGCGGAGCACATGAAGTGAGCTCCACCTTAGCAAGGAAGGTTCTCCTACAAGGATATTACTGGCCAACTATCAAGGCAGATGCTGAAGATATGGTAAGAAAATGTCCTAAATGCTAGATGCATGCTAATGTGCAAAGGGTTCTGACTACACACCTTTCTCCCATAGGAGCAGTATGGCTTTTTTTTATCAATGGGGATAAACATCCTAGGTCCTTTTCCTAAAGCTTTAAGACAGTGCAAATTCCTTATTATGACTATAGATCATTTCTCCAAATGGGTTGAAGCATAACCTATAACTACAATAACTCAAGAAAAGGTAACAAACTTTGTTTATAAAGACATTATCACTAGATTTGGGATCCCCAAGATCATTATCACCGACAATGGTAAACAATTCGATTCCAAACAATTCATATCATTCTGTGAAGGCTTGCGCATCGACCTCAGATTCTCCTTAATAGCTCATCTCCAAACAAACGGTCAAACTGAGGTCACAAATAGAACCATCTTACAGGGACTAAAGAAAAGGTTAAATGATGAGAAAGGAAAGTGGGTATATGAGTTAAATAATGTCTTATGGAGTTATAGAACTAAACCTCGGTCTTCCATAGGTGAGACCCCCTTCTCCTTGGTATATGGTAGTGAAGCCGTAATTCCTATAGTGATCGGCCAACCATCTTTCAGGGTAGAATTTACCGATGAAGTTGACCAAAATAAAGAAAGAATGTTGGATCTAGACCTGGTGGAAGAACTCCGGGATCTAGCCAATGCCCGAACAACCTTATACAGACAAAAGGTAGCTCGATATCATAACAAAAAGGTCAGGCATCAAACCTTTCAGGAGGGAGAACTAGTGTTGAAAAAAGCCAATTGGGAAATGCGGAAGTAGGAAAACTACAACCCAATTGGGAAAGCTCCTATAGAACTAATAGAGTATTGGGGCTAGTAGCCTATCGACTAAAGGACATGAAGGGGAAGATCTAACCTCATTTATGGAATTCAGATAACTTAAAGGCCTATTACCAGTAGCATAGATTTTTTATCTTTGTAATTATATTTTCCAATTAATTATTAATGTAATCTTTTGAAGTCTAGGCAAATGATGAAGATGCTAAAGAGGTGTCAACCTAGTTGGGATCGATAGGTGCATCTACTGATCCTGGCATTATTAATGAAATAAATGTTTCAGGAATATGTTCTCCCAAATATAAATAATATCTCCATTGAGTAGACTATGATTTCATAAAGGCATCTTTTCCTCGATAAAAATTCCTCATATAACACTAACAAGACTACGATTGAGCACGATCCTTAGATTATCCTTCCATAGCAAAAAATAGACTGTGGTAAGCACGATCCTTAGATCGTCCTTCCATAGCAAAATTTACGGCTGAGCACGATCCTCAGATCGTCCTTCCATAGCAAAAAATAGACTACGGTTGAGCACGATCCATAGATCGTCCTTCCATAGCAAAAAATAAACTACGATTAAGCATGATCCTTAGATCGTCCTTACATGGAAAAATAAGTCATAACTAAGCACGATCCATAGATCATCCTACCCTAGCAAAAGTAGACCGAGGTTGAGTACGATTATTTGCTAAAAATATACTATCTAAAAGTGACCCGCAAGTATACAGGGCAATTATAGTATTTTGGTAGCAACCAAGGTCGTATTCACTCAAGGAATCACAATTTGAAATCCACTTATTAAAATTGTAGGGAAGATAATTTAAAAGAAAATGATTCACTTTGAAATTGTAAAAATGAAAAAAGTGAAATTAAGAATTGATAGTAAGAATCAACGACAATTCAAATAGTCCAATGTAGAGAATAAAAAATGTCTAGGATTTGCAATCCATAAATTAATCCTTTATAAAAATAAATTCACCTAATTAATTATTCTAAAGAACTTAATTTCAAAAAATTCGATAATAAAAAGAACTCTACTAGCAATCGCCTTCATAAAATCTAATTTATAAAAACCCAATTCCAATCTTAAAACTTATATTTCTAATTTACTTTAAGTTTTCAAACGGATGAAATCGAGTAATGAACTCAACTCTTATTATTCATTCAGAACCTAAGTCAAACAAACAGTAACTAACCATTCGTTCTTTAGCAAATAACCAATCTAATTAAGAAAGTTAAAATATTCAAATGGAATCAAAGCTCAAAACTCATATCATAATTTACTTCATGCTACACCCTAAACAAAGATGAATTTAGCTCATGTTTATCATTATAACAGCTTCAACGAGTCCAAATAGAAAGCATAATAGAATTGAGAATAGCATTACCAAAGTAAATCAATTTGCAAAATAATTCTCAAATCTAATCTCAATCCAGACACAACAATTAATTTAATTCTCCATACACATCATAATTTTAGTAAAACAGAATGTAAATTAGAAAAGAAAATGAAGAAATTTTAACGGGAATCAACGTCGACAAAGGACGTGGATTAGCTCTTTGTTCCAGAAGTGAAGAAAATGGTCCCTCCGTTTCTGATCGGGCTGTGTTCTTTCAAATCACAGCTCACCAAAATCAGTTCCAAACCTTCCATTCAAACCCAGTAATCTCTCTATGAAAACCCAGCTAGAAAACCCGAAGAATTGAAGACCCAGAACATCGGTACCACACCCACCTTCATTCTTTCGAATTGAAGTCTTTTCTGCACCTCTGCCTCCAATCGCAAACCACAGAGAAACCTAAGACTAAAATCTCAAAAAACAAACAGAAGAAAGAGAAGAAAACCTAATTGAAAATAAGAACCCTAGCCGTGGAGAAGTTCTAGCTGAATTCTCTTGTTTGACCCCCCAAAACCAGAACCTTCCGGTGTCCTCTTCAGACCGCCGTTCCAGCAGAAAAGAACAAATTAGGTCCTTCCTTCCTCGTCTTCGTTGTGTTCAGACTTTTTCGATTAGATCACCCTTTTTTAAATTTGAAAACCAATCCCCTAAAATCTCCACAAGAGCCGGCCTCAAATCTCCATTCAATCCCTTCTTCTCGAACCCCATAAATACGTTCAACTTATATTTCTGTCTTCCTATTCAAACTCTGCGTTTCACCTGTCTAATTTCAGCTTCTAATCACAAAACCTCACTTTACAAAATGCAAATTCTGATTTAATTTGGGGTAAATTTTCATTTTGAACCCTATACTTCGCAACTTATGCCATCAACCCCTCTTGACAACTTCTTTAAAAACGTCATTCCCACTTTGCTATTCTTGCCCAATTCTTGTCCCTTTTCACAAAATTATCCAATTATGATCTGAAAAGTGAAATTACAAAGGATTAGTGCCACAATGAAAAATTAATTACCAATTATAAGAATAATTAAACAACATTTTACATAAAAATATATATATAATTGGCACTAATCAACCTAGATTGTCCATCCTTGGAACGCCCTTAAAATAGCTATGGCAAATAGAGAAAATAAAGTGGTGCACATAAAAAGAAAAATATTTTTTTATAAGACAAGTAATTTGAAGCAACAACAATAAATGAAAATACAAGCAATTCTCTTTAGGGATTTTCGATGTTTGCAGGATCAGCAGCAGAGGGGACATCTTCCTAATGCTCAGGATGTTCTCCAAAAGTCCATCCTTGCTTCAGATTGAGCTGTTGGCTGTCATCTTGATGTGAGCTTAAAGGCAGTTCAGGGAGTACGGAAGAAATGACAGGATCTTCTGCAGTTCGCTCATCCTCTGCATCATCAAGAGGGACCTCGAGCTCAAAGATCTCAAGATTGGGATCGAATTATGCCAATGACTTAGCATCCTCCCCAAATAGACTCACAACTTCCTTAACTATCTGATCTCGGAAAATGAGTGTCAAAATCGCACTATTGTTCACGATCCGGTCCATCTCCTTTTTTATTGGGCATGTTTGATCTTTGCCTCCTCCTTACAAGCCAGGAGTTCTCTTTCAAGGTTACTCCTTGCAAGCTCAAGCTATCAAGCTCAAGCTACATTCTCCTTATTTCAGTAGCATGCTCTTCTTTTTTATGGACTACATCCAACACCAGACGATCTTTCTCATGTTGAAGCTTATCTTGAGCTTCGCATAAAGCCTTTAAATCAGCTGCCACTGTTGTTGCCTCCACATACATCATTTTGGCTGCCTACAATAAAAAGTTAAATTATTAAAATAGCAAGTTCATAATAAATGAAAGGTAATCATTTTCCAAGAATAGAGGTTAATACCATAAGAGCATGGCTCAAGCCGTAAGAGATCCTATCGCCCCAGGGCAGATCCTTTAACCTCTTCCTGTCCATAGGTAGAACCATGGCCTTCACAATATCTTTGGCCAATCCCAGATGGGAAAGGTCAACCACATCCTCATAAGTCTCTCGGGCATAGTCAAGTATAGAAATGCTCGAGCTCGAAGACTCCTTCTCCACTTCGGTCCGGGGACGTTTTTTAGCCCGGGTCGATACCTCTGATGCGGTACCCTCTGTGAGTTTGAGGGGGGTTCAAGCCCCGATCCGGCGGGCAGGCGGCATCTTTGTAGTTTGAGAAGAAGTGATGGGGGTGTCCTTTGAGCTTCTCCCTTTTGAGCCCCCTTGGGTTCTTTTCTCCAACGCCTTTATCCTTTCTCTGATGCTAGCCATACTTGCAAAGAACATACAAGTTTAAATGCATAAGAGAATATATACCGCATTCGAGTTCATGCGATTCCCTGTTGCATCCAGCACCTTTCCCGAGTACCAGTTTTTTATCATGTACTTGGCATCGAATACACCATTTTTAATAGATTTAATTAAAATTCGTACATGGTCAGCCTCTTGACATCCTAGAGGGGGAAGATCCTTCCCCCTGATTGAAGAAGCTGATATATTCCATTCTTATGGCACCTTGGCAAGGGAAGGATATGTGATCATGAAGAATCTTAAGTTCCATGCTTTTTTAAGAAAAGAGGGGAGACTGAACATCTTTTTATTCCCTTCAGCCTATAAATGGCTGTGGTCGAATCTTTTGTTTGGCATCATCTTGTACAACTCCAGAACTTCCCTTACGGTTAATTCAAACCCCCTACGTAATGATAGCATTTGTAGGGTGCGAAGGACCCTCCAAGAGTTGGGATGCACTTGGGCAATGTTCATCCCATGAACACTTAAAAAAGCGATGTCCAAATCGGACATAAGGAATCTTAGTCCTACAACCAGATCCTCTACATAAATGACCTAGCCGTCGCCCTCTAGCGTTTGATTGGCCCCTCTGTTGGGGTCAGGTAAGGACAAGAAAAAATCTTTAGGGATCTTATAAAATATCTGTATTTCTATAAGATCCACCTAGGTTAAGGAGCTCAGAATCTCCTCTACTGGAGGTGTTTGTGCTCTCTTCATTCTAGACCCCTCGCCGGAGGTTCCACTCCCAGATTGGGGGTGAGTGGGCTTGCTGATGTTGGTACCGGCTATTAGCCTGTGATACAGACCTTTTTGGGGAAAGATTAATGGAGGTTGGATGACCTCTCGGTGATCATAAGGGCCTAAAATGTGATGTTTCAACCTTTTTCGAAAGAGGGGGTCTCGTCAAACTCCTCGAATTCATCAGCTAAAGGATATGACTTTCTAGACCTAAAAGCCCTTTTATTTGATGAAATGATATTTCTCAATATTTGTCGGAGGCGGATGGAGTGCAGCTATTAGACAGTTCTTGATCGGAAAACTAGGCGGAAGACGATGCTGTTAGATTTTAGGAATCGCTTTTGTCACTCATATTCTACCTTACACAAATAAAAAATGAAATGGAAATACAGAAATAAAAGGGAAAGGGTGTGAGAAATCTCTACCTGACATTGAGAAAGGTGGAGATGTTCTTAAACATTGGCCAAAGGTTTTGGAAATTCAGGCAGAGTTTTGGCAGAATTTCGGTGGCAGAATAAAGTGAATAAATCTTTTGTCAGTTA
This sequence comes from Croton laevigatus, assembly GCA_949640765.1. NCBI lineage: Eukaryota > Viridiplantae > Streptophyta > Magnoliopsida > Malpighiales > Euphorbiaceae > Croton > Croton laevigatus. Next base: position 3,922 of record CATIWJ010257902.1, on the reverse strand, counting down.
CTTTCTCTAATTTATGGGCGGAGGTTGAAAAGGTGAAGCGACAGGGACGCTTCCAGAAAGTTCCACGTGTAGAGCAGGGGGCTTTGGGCGGCAAAAAGCTCACTTTTAAGATGTTCGCCCTAGTTAATTTAAATGAACTCGTTCTCTTTCAACTTAACAGATAGATTTTGACATAAGGAGGTCAGGATCAGGATTAATTGAAGAGAAAAATACCCTCAATCTTTGACTAAGGGACTTGATGGGGGGACATGTAATAACTTGGCTCACAATGGATCAACCCTACACAATCATGGTTGCCGAATATTCCTATGGAGGTCATCTACTATAGCTTATCCTGGACCTCACCCTAGTCTAAGAAGGGTCGTCCCGCTTTTTGGCGTAATACTAAAGGGTGAGACATCGGTTCGGGACATCATCTTCATAACCACATCTTCTCCTTAAGGGCATCCCCCTATAATGGGATCTTACTATGACCTAAAGGTCAGCTGGGCAATCCCTTATCTGGATAGACTCCGGTTTATTTACAGAAGTGTTCTATTAGGATACAGACTATGGTCTGGCGGTGGCAAGTATATCGCTACCTTTCCTTATTCTATTGGGATAAGGTCGGTGAATTATCTCTTATAAATACCCCTTAGTTAAAAGTATTCAATCTATTCTCCCTTATTTGACTTTTATAATCTGCAATAATCCTTAACTATCTTAAACAATAAAGTGTTAGCCAAAGGCATTACCCTAGCTTCTTATATTGTTCGCAGGTTACTTATTTGTGAAGATTCTAATTCTTGCACCTGATTGGTGGTCCATATTGTGTCCTGGATTTCCTAATTTGACAATGAGACATCAATTTAGATATTGAAATTAATTTATCCATACGCATTCCTCTTCCCTTACTTAATTATGCCATTAAATAGAGCAAATCTTTGACTAAAATGCTTCATAACAATAAAATTTGTTCAGTTTTTCTTTGCATTACTTTACACTAGTGAGTAGAGATAAAAACAAAGAGTAGCTGAGACTTGTTTAATGGAAGAGCGGAAAGAGAGGTGAGGTGGAAGGTAAGGCAAGGCTAGTGGTGGTAGCCGCCATGGAAGAGGAAGTTGCTGCTGTATTAATCTGGCAATGGACTCGATTTATACCATGACTGTTCAAATCTTCTCGCATAAGCTTCTGGATGCATCTAGTTGAGTTCAAAACTTCTTGAATTGGTTTTCGAGAGATAGAGGAGAAGAAAAAGAGTTCATGCCTACCATTGATGACAAAGAGGAGCAGCAAAAGCGAAACTGTTCAAATCATGGAGAAGAAACAAAGAATTGGGGGAGGGGAGAGAAAGAGGTTGAAATGAAAGGGAGAGTGTGAGAAATGGGTTATAGCAGTATAGTTACTGTGCAGTAAAAAAAAGGTATTAATTAAGTCATAAATCTTTGGTAAAAGGTATTAGTATTGTAAAAAAATCTAAAAAGGTATTATTTTAGTGAACAATAGTTAAAAGGGATATTACTTTTTTGTTTTTTCCTATATATATTAAGGTATTATTAGATTGTGAAATAGATGTATAGGATTTTATATTCTATAGACGACTTAGCTTGTTTAATTCTACAATCACTTCTGTTTTCCCAATTTATGTATATTATTGCGATATATACAAATTCATTAAAACTTAAAACCTAAAGAGAATGAAATTTAAAAATTAAATAATGTAAAATTTAACTCCAAGAACTTTGTTCAAATAAAGAATGGTTGCAGATGTTTACCTTAATAGTTTGTTTTATTTTTTACCATATAACTCCGATTAATCTCTTTATTATTAAGGCCTCCCATCATCCAAATACATTTAAGTAGCAAAGAACAAACCAGCTTCTTCTTTGTTACTCATTCTAAATCTTGATTTCAGAAGCAACAGTGTGTTTTTAACCTATAATTATTATATTATTACACTGCACTATTCATAAAGCCTTGAAGAATGTATTTATTTGTGTTTGGTTAGATATTCACAGCCCACTCAAATTTGTTCAAATTGGCATGATCAATCCCAACATACTTGGCCTGAAGGTGCTTGGGAATTTATGTTAAATTTGTCACTTGCCTGCATGATTAGATGAGGAGGAAGACTGGGGAAAGATTAATGAATAGAAAAATATGACAAGAAAAGACAAAGAATTCACAAACATAAACAATTAATCATCTAGAAAATAGCAGATTAAACCCAATTCAAGAATTCCATAAATTTTATAATAAATTAGAAATATGTCAAGAAACAACAAAGAAAGTGCTCATTTATGAGAATATGTTCTGGAAAAACATTGATTGTTTATTGGCAAATCATCAAAGCCTTCACACAAAGAAATCAATCGTGTGTCTTAATATTTTAAACAAGCCATCAAGAATCCATAAAGACAAACAAGCAAGAATGGATGAAGTCAAGTGAGAGAACATTATGGGTAAACAACCAATGGAAATTGGATAGAAGAAGAAAAAGAGATAAAACAATCATCTAAACTGAAAAAAATCATGTTTTAGCTATATCCATCCTTGTATGGAACCCACTGCGTAGGAAAATGAGATAATATGAGCCTTACGTGACAATTCCTTTTGTTTGTAGTACATTGTCATTAGAATAGTTAAATAAGGGGTTTGTAAAGTAGTATAAGGGCTCAATAAAGCCATTTGTAAATTGAGGGGCTTAATAAAAAAATATTTCCTCCGTTCGCGAAAGATAGAAAAATTTTCCTTTTTAAGCGTTCACAAAAGATAGGAAAACTTTCTAAAATGGTAAGTTTTTAGTGGCTGAAAAGTGAAAAAAGACTTATATACCCTTAACAAGATAGATAAGTTAAATAAAATAATGGGTGGTCTTTGATATGTTGAATTAAATAATGAATACTTTTTGAGTTAGTGGAGAACACAGAGTTGACAGTGATATGACAGTTGTCTGACTATGTCTGGCTTTGAATTTCTTAAAAACTGTGGGCACTTTATGAAAACTGTTAATAAATTAAAAGTGTAAATTTAAAAATAAAGACAGAAATTTAAAAATACTCCACACATTTAAAAAGTAGTGGCAACAGATCATGTAAAAGTGGCTACAACTTTTATGGAACTATGATGTAGTGTCCATAAAGTAGCCCACACATTTCAAAACTGTGGACAGATTTTAAAGTAGTGGCCACAGTTTTCAATAAGTGTTCACAATTTTTATATGGTTATGTACTACTACCCATAAATTGGCCCACACTTTTACAAAGTTGTGGCCACTTATGATGAAAAAGTGGTCATAGTTTTGATTTAGTGTCCACAATTTTTATCTAGCTGTGTACTACTACCCATAAATTGGCCCACATTTTTACAAAGTAGTGGCCACAGTTTTGATTAAGTGTTCACAATTTTTATCTAACTGTGTACTACTACCCATAAATTGACCCACACTTTTACAAACTTGTGGCTACTTACGATGAAAAAGTGGCCACAGTTTTGATAGTGTCCACATTTTTTATGTGGGTTTGTAGTAGTAATCAAAAGTTTGGATAACTTATATTCAAATATTTGGATAATTCATTGAAACCTCAATGTTACTCACATGTGGGAACCTAATCGCATGATCACGACTTATGATAATTGAACTTGATCTAGTGTTTTACCTACTATTTTCTCATGAATTCCATTCACCATCACAAGTTTGGATAATTTTCATTCAAATATTTGGATAATTCATTGAAATCTCAAGTTTAATCACGTGTGGGAACCTAATCGCATCGCCTCGCCTCGACTTATGATAATTAAATTTGATCTAATGTTTTAATTACTAATTCCTCATGAATTCCATTCGCCATCACAATTTTGGATAATTTTCATTCAAATATTTGGATAATTCATTGAAATCACAAGTTTAATTACGTGTGTGAACCTAATCGCATCACCCCCC
>CATIWJ010257855.1:0-18281 GCA_949640765.1 Croton laevigatus | reverse complement strand
TTTTTTGTGAGAAAAATGAAAAGTAATGTGATACTTTTTTGGGATGAAGGTAGTAACAATAATAGTGTGCAGACACATTGGAGTGAAATTAACGCAATCAAAATCATTCTGAAAGTGCATATATCACATGTAGGCTTATATTGGTCTCAATTATTATGATACCCAAGAAATGAACTAAACTGCATGCCCCCACACGTTTAAGAAAAGACTGCTTAGTGCAATATTGTGTAATTTATTTTTTAAGAGTATCAATCTTATTTAAGCTACATTCAAAGCCAATCTTATTTAAGCTAGACTTTGGCTTGTTGGCTATTTGGATTGTTATTTTAATAGTAGATGTTAGGTCAAAAATAAGAAATGATATTGTGGACTTACATAAATTTGATCTTGTTTTTCCTTAATAACATGTGGTTTGTCAAATTAGGCCGAAGTAATATTCCCATTTTTTTTTTCTGGTAATATAGCCTAACCTTACTACAAGTAAAACATGATTTCGAATATAGCATAACAGGGTTTAGTTTATTGGTGTATGCATATATAATTTAGAGAAAAGTCTAAACCGACACAAAGTAAAGGAACATAATCCTCAAAAAATAAGGAAATCAAATAAAATTTAGTCCAAACAAACGCATATTTAAATGTTATTTTTAAAAAATTATAAGAAAATAAACTGAACAAAATAATAAAAAAGAACGAGAAAAGGGATAGCTACTAGTGAAAAACTCATCATTAACCACCTAAAACTTAATGAGAAAGAGCGGTTAGAGTTTGCCGAGAAATGGAGGAAGCAAGTCGGTTCCACATGCTATATTAATAATAAATTAACAAGTATAAATCATTCGTCATTGATATAATCACCTCTCAATCTTCCTAAAAAAAATCTTGATTTTATAGGGCTTTGTATTACATCTTTTCCCTAACAAAATATCTTAATATTTGATCCAACACGTCCCATCATGTATGGGATATGAGAAAATGAACCAAACCACAACATTAGAATAAAAAAGTAAAAAATCTTAGTGGTGTAAAAATGAAAATTAGATATAGTTGCCGACTTAGTTAGGGATTATGAAGTATAGTTAAATGGGACCCCTCAAGTGGAATACTTGTGCCCTAAAGAAAGGATACAAAATCACATGTTAGAGTTATCTCTTGCTTTAATTTCTCAATCTCATATCTTTTTCCTGTACAACCAAAATATGATAGAAATGGTCCTTTGTCCGTATTTTTGACTTATTAGGTGTGTTGGCATATGTTTATTATCTAGAACTAACTATTTAAGCTCAATTATTATGTATTAGGACGGCTTGCCCTATTTAGAGATAGCCAAAGTCTAGAGTAGTCTATTTTATTTTGTGGGATTGGAGACAACAAGAGAAGAAAATGGCCTTTAGTCTATTCTTTGATTCATTATCTTACATTCTCCCTATTACCTATTTCTCTAACTAATTAGGCAGTTAACAGTTATATTTCTGTACTACATCTCCCAACAATCAAATAAAGTCCACATATCCTCAATTAATCATCAACATTATTTTACGGTTTTTATAGGTGGCCAATTGTGATCCGCCCAAACCCTTTGCAAATAGGCTATCTACAACTATTTCCCTCATAACATGAAAAATCATTTTTTTAATAAAAAAAAAATGGATTGATTGCGAGGGATGCGCTTAAAGACATATTATATGGAGATCATTTGAAAAGATTATATTTTGTTTTTGGATATTGTAGGCAAGGAAGCTTTCTCGCATATTAATGGTTCACATTTGTATCCAAAAAAAAAATATTAATGGTTCACATTAATTCAGATTCATTGATTTTTTTTTTTTTTTTTTTCGACATAGTCAGATTCATTGATCTACCTTGATTAAAGGAGAAAAAGTTACAGGTACTCTACCAAAGACCCATAATTAAAAATATTATATTTTGATTTTTTTTTTAATATAAAGAAGGCCACTAATGGCCAATAACATCATGAGCTATTTAAGCTAATAATGTGATTGGTAGAAATCGAACTCGAGACATCCACATCATACAACTTTTGTAATAAGTAGGATAACTAACATATCACACCATCATTGACATTATATTTTGATTTTGACATATATAGTACTAACACATTTTAAGGGTCCTTTTTTTTTTTCAAAAAAAAAAATTGCCTCTTGAATAATAAATAAAAATTTCAATAATGAACATTTCTCTAAAAAATTCAATTATGAACACATTATCAAGAATCGAATTCTTATGCATGATTATGGATATGGTTTTTACATAGAATATATTCCTTGACTATTTCATTTTTTTTTAATTAACAATAAAAATTCTTGTAACTAATGTAACTCAAGTGGCTCATAAGTATCTATTAGGGCAAATCACACGAGGTAAGTCATGTATTTGAATTTTCACCAGAGCAAATTTCTCTTAGCCAACACTTTTCTCTTAGCATCCCGACATGAGCGGGGAATTAGTAGGTCTGGACGCCTAATTATTAATAAAAAATAAAATAAAATAAAAATTCTTGTAATGTAAATTAATAATAAATGTGTTTACCAACTTAGGTATTAATTGGAGAATTGGGAAAGGCAATGACAAGAATATGTAATGGGTGATGGTTGCCGTTAATTGTGCATAACACGTGTCCCTTATGGGCTGCTATAAAAAATTACAATAAGTTTAGTAGCTATCAAGCTTACATGCATAAATTGATAATCAAACTAATAATAGAATTTAATCAATTAAGGAAAATCCAATCGATAACATCATATTCATGTTCAATGGTATAAAACTAGACAAGCCGACCATTAATCCAACACAAGACACTTGTCTTTGGTTGTATTTTATTTTTTGTAATAAACTTACGTGATTCCACACGTAAATCAATTTTAGTTTTAATCAATTGATGAAAAGTGTTTTTAGTATTTTTTATCTTTTACTCTAATAATCTATTTCCATTTTCCATTTGGTTTTAGTTAGTTAGGAATATAATAAAACAAGCGACTTTGTCATCATTTTCACACTAATCTCAATTTGGTTTCCTCCACAAAGACTCGCACTTCATAATAAAGCCAAGATGACCCAACAATTCTGTTTGAATTAGTAAAAAAAAACGAAGTTTGAATCAGCAAAATGATGAAATTTTAAATTAACAAATTTGAGGTCTAACTCTTTCAATGATGAATTAATTAAATATACCTAAACTTAATTAATGCCAAAAGTATTGTGTATCACAACTACTCATCCCTACTAGTAACCAGGTAAATTGCACTGCTAAAATATAATCTAATGAAAATTGTCCATCAAATGTGGATATAAAATGAGAATCGATTCTTCTTTTTAATCTATTTAAAGTGTTGAGAATTTGGGTCTTGGGAGCTATTAGTTAATTATCAATTAGTCAAATTCATTTATTATTGTTAATTTAGACTTACAATAAGTTGAGCTTATTGTATACTCCATTAGTTTCAAAATAAATATACCAATTTTCAATTTTACAAAATTAGATGGTGATTTTTTCTTTTATACCCTTGAAATATTAATATAATAAACTTTAAAAATTAGGCAAATATTTAAGTAAAGAGTATATTGATCATTCAATAAATAAATTTTATATTTTTAATCTAATAACTACAATTTCTTAATAGTTGTAAAAATGAAAGTTGAATTACTTTTTTTTTATTTTTTGCCTTTAGTTACCTCAAATAAGATTTGAATCTGAGACTTTTAATCTTTGGTGACATTATCTTATCACCAAACCATCACCCTTAGGTTAGTTGAATTACTTATTTTAATACGAAGGAAGAATATTACATTTCTAATTATAGTACATCTTTTAATTGCTCTAATTATGTGAGATTACTCTACACATTTTTTCAAAAATACTAGATGAATTGACTTTGGATTTTAAAAGTTGATGGGCATGACTCATACTTGAGAAAATTATTGAAAGAAGTCATAATAATTTTTCTTCTAAGCAGTAATGGAAATGAAAAAAATAAATAAATAGCTTTTTAGACTTTTTCAAAGGAAAAATAATTGTTGATTTGGTGGTTTGATTATTTTGAAGAGTTAATACAAAGATTACTCAATTAATGGTAAAAAGGATGAAGAAAAAGATGATGAGAGAGTAAGTTTCGCGGAAAGTGGGAAGGAAAGTCCCCTCATCATTTATTGGTCCACACCACAATTTCAGGGCATCAATATATGGATATGTGGACTATTATATTCTCATCATTTCCTTGTATAATAATGTCCACACCAATCATGATAACGTATTTATAAGGTTTACTTTATAAGACAAATCAATCTTAACCGTTGAATTTTTTATTTTAATTTTGAACACGGGTCGATCGATCTTCAAATTGATTCGGACCGGAACCGAGTTGTTTTTTTTTTCTTTTAATCAATCATAAAGACCGGAACCGAGTTGTTGGTCAGCTCTAACATGATAATCTAGTCGAAAAGGTAAAATAATAATAATAAAGCATAGACATTAAAGATACGTTCCATTATTGCAAACTTAGAATATCTAAATTGAGTGAAATTAAAAAACCATGAAAAAGAGGGGGTGGGGGTGGGTCCACAAGGAGTCATATAATCAGACTTTCATGGCAAAAATCCCACTGGGACATCACGTGCCTTATGACCCACTCTTCTCTTCTCTTAACCCTTCAAAAGTGTATGAATCCACCTCACCCGGCCTTGACATTCTAATTTATACTACCAGTGTATTTTTTTTATTTTTTATTCTAGAATATGTACTATTTGGAGGAATTCGGATAATGTGAAACTAGTTTGGTCCAACTTCATGCCATGGACTTAAACAATTTCTACTTCCATCCATTCACATTATCCTGCTTTGACTATTTGACCAAAACAAGTAATTTTAATTATACTCGAATGCATATTAGTAATTTAGTTTTAAAAACCGGGTGGAATTTAAAAAAATTACATAAATTTATTAGAATTATTTTTATAATCATAAAAAAATGTAAAAATAAAAATTGCATTCCTTTCTTTGTCTACACGCCTCTTACGACCACCCTTTACAATGGAGGGGGTTGGGTTGTGAAAAAAAAGTAATAAGGAACAGGTACACGTGAGCCAACCGTCCAACACCCGTCTTCTCTCACTAAATCATCACCTTCAACTGAATTATCATTATCTTTCCTCCCCAAACTAACCAAAAAAAGGGGTTAGACTAAAATGCATGACTATTAGTCTTCCCTCATCATTGTTTTATGACTCATAATTACAACTACTACTATTATTTTTCTTCTATTTAACTTTCCGCTTTTTTGTGTTAATCCGTTGTTTAAGCAATTAATCAAGTTTACATGACCTCTATTAATGAAAATTTTGTAATAAAAGAGTATTTCCCATTTAATTATTAGTTAATCATAAGGAAATTGATTAATATCTTAATATTTTTATTTTAACTCGAGAAAATATTTTTCATAAGAGAAGTGGCCCTTAAATTATTGAAATGCATGATTCAAACATTTATTTCAGTACAAGCATGTTTCATAGAATATTGTATTGAACTGAACTGATCAATACTATTGTAGTAATGAAAAAGAAAATTACAAGATCATAATATATGAAAAAAATCAACAAATAAATAATACATGCTCGTCCTTCATATAATATATTTGGTGAATATATACAGACAAGTAGACTTGGTAATGGAAAAAGTAAAAAAAAAAAAATAAACAAGATTGATCAGTAGTTTAATTTACTATTTTATACAAAATAATTACACTAATCTTTTTCTACTACAAGCCCTTAACCGAAAAATAGAGGGTTAAGAAAATTCTATACTGTGTGTTGCTGTATAAAATTTAACAAGCTGCAGAAGGATTGGTGAAGGGATTATAGAAATGAGGTTTCGGAGCCATTGAAAATGGATTATTCTTCGCAGCCGAATCGGATCCAACGCCGCCGATTCTTTCACAAGAAGGGCACATCGTAAGAGTGGCCGCCGGCATGTGCATGTAAAAGGGTTGTGCCAATTTCAAAGCTTTGAGTTCTTGTACTTCTTTTTGTAATCTTCTGTTTTCATCTGTTAACGTTTCACAACATTTCTTCAAGAACTCACAATCCACTTCTGTTTGCTTCAGCTTTGTTCTGCAAATTAATTAATCTTTATTAATTAACATTTAAACCAAACCATTTATTCATTTTCTTTCTTTCTTTTTCTTTTTGGTAGGGAAAAGAATTATATAATTGTTCGGAAAAGAGATAAACAAACTATCCTTTTGTGGGCCATTTGGATATTTCATGGGTCATACAATACTGTTTCTTGGAAATAACAATTTTAATTATTTTGAACCAATCAATATGGATTGAACCAATATCGTTGGGAGTAAAGAAAACTAATTACATGGGTTTTACGTTAATTGTAATTTTAGAGGGTTAATTAAATTAAATCAATTAGTATTAAAGATAAAATTAATTAATTACCTGGCTCTTCTGTTCTGGAACCACACTTCAACTTGCCTAGGCCTTAAATTTAACTGTCTTGCTAGAGCTTGCTTTTGTTTCTGTAAATAATTTATTTACCTAAAAAACCATAACAAAAAAAAAAAAGGATACAAATTAAACGAGAAAAATGAATATATACATACAGGATTGAGAGTGCTGTGTTGCTTAAAGCTTTCCTCCAAAAGAGCAGATTGTTCTTTAGTAAGCCTAAGTTTCTTTCTAGTATTAGTACCATCTTCATCTTCGTCGCTAACTCTAGAAGAGAGCCTTTCAACTTCAATTTCTTCACTGCTAAGATCTCTTTCTCTTTTAACTCTACCACCACCACTAGAGAAAGAATTAGAAACAGCACTATGACTATGATGAGGAGAAAAATCTGCACCACCAACAACAATACTACTGCTTTCTTCAAAACCTTTCTTCAAATCCGATGTTTTGTTACTATTACTATGATGATGATAAGCGTCGGCGGAATTGGAAAGACCCAAACTAAGCGACGGTGGCTCAAAACCATTATTAGAGAGTGTTGTGCAATTAGGCTTAATAATAGTCTTATTGGGTTTGTGGTTGTCTTCTTGTTTGGGTGAGGTGAAACCTAACCCTAAACCAAGACCATCATCAAAACAACCCATTAGCCAAGCAAGCAAGAGATGAAATTAAAAGGGTATTTTTACAAGGAAAGGAGAAATGGGTTTGAAGTAAGAAGAAAAGAGAGAAGAAAGGGGAATGGTTTAAAGAGAGAATGAGAGGAGGAGTTTTTATTAAGGGGGGGAAGTGGGTGGGTGGCTATAATTGTTAATCAAAGGAAGTAGAGAAAAGAATCTTGAAAGAGGGTATGGAAATTATGAAGGGACTTTCTTCTTCTTTTAATTATTATATATACTAGAGTATTTTTTGTTTCTTTAATTTAATTTTTTTGGCCTATCAATCTTTTCTCTCCATACAAAGGTTGACCAATTGAACCCCACTATTATTATTATCCTGTATTTTTTTCTGAATATCGTATCAAACAAATAAGAAAAAGAAAAGGAAAAAAAGGAGTAGAATTCACATGGCAGTGGGAGACAGACACATCAAGAGAATGATTCGCTCAGCGGTTCGCCACCCATTAACGTGCCAAAATTAACTATTACCACTTAACTACTTTTTTTAGGCACTTTTAGTTGGTTTTAGTAGTTACTACAGTTGTTTTCACACTAATTATTAGTTTTATTTTTGCTTTTTACTAGGTTTAGTAATTAAAAATGAACTCTAACTCCGATTAATCAATCCGCACCTATGCTTTGATGTCCCAAAATCAAATAGTAAATTAAAAAAAATATATTATTGATTTTCATTTTTATATATATATAAAAGGAGAACAAATAAATAAGCCTCACAAAATAACTAACACGTAAACTTGACACAATAAAAGAATTAAACGAATTAAGTCGAAACTAAATGAGTTGATAATATGAATAATACGATCCATTTTTTACATTGAATTAAATGGGTTAAGTTGCAGGTTAATAACGTTAATCTGTTAATCCATTTAAAAGGGTTATAAATGTAATATTTAATCTAATTTTCTTTTAAGATTAAAACTTAAAAAATTGACATGAATTTCTCATTTTATAATTTTTAATACTTATTTTTAAAATAATAATATTATTATTAATGAATTTATATTTCTTTATAATTATTCAGTTCAAAAAATTGACATGATTATTCTATAGTTACCGATGGGTTAACAAGAAACGACAATGTATTAAATACTTTGACGTGACAGAATCCGATTATTAAATGAGTAGTGTTAGGTTTGAAGTATAAGAGTTTATAGGTAAGTTGAACATAACAGGAATAGAAAATATGAACACGAATTATCACACCTACTATCAAATTCTTCATCTCAATAAGGGGATGAATAAGAAAAACAGTATCAGCAGAAACATGAATAGCTAGGTTTGCAAATTTATCAGCCACTTAGTTACCTTCCCTAAACATGTGCTGCAAACTGACCTCTCACATTCAAGTTAAGGAGGTGTTAAAATTGCAAAACCACATTTGTCAACTTCCTGTTCCGAATTCCTTGCCCATTGACCAAACAAATGCTATCCAATTCCACTAACACCACCTTCCTGCAATATAACCTCCAGCCGAAATAAAGCACCATAAACCCACCTTCCCAGGCCAAGATTACCTTAGGAAGCCAATTTGCTCCCATTTAAATGACAACTTTTATACTGTCTAATAGTAATACTAGCTAATAGTCGAGTTTTTGTTACTTTAAAGATATAACATAAGCATTTTAATTAGTTATGGTTGAATTGAAATGATCTAACATTTGATCTTGCATTTATTTAGCAATTATTCTTGATCCTCATAGTGGTTAAATAGTCTTTAAGATGAAGTGGTACAATTGGCTTATACTGTAGATTTTGTATAATGTAATGATAGTAGATTATGGATGCAATGTTTTTGTTAAAATTGGAGCAAAATTGCCTTGGGAAACATGAATGAAATATATTTTTTAGAATAACAATTGGTTGTATCTCAAATAGAATGAAAGCCGTGATTAATTTTGCATTTTGACTCTAAGATGGCAATCGAAGTAGTGCAAGGTAACAAGATGGGATCGCTTCGGTTGCAAAACTTGGCAGCAAATTGTGTTTCATTACTTGATTGTCAATGGCAAGTGATATTGAAGAACATATATAGGGAAGGCAATATTGTTGCATATTACCTAGCAAATGAACCAGTGTCTGATTCCTTTGGTTTTCGATGAATTCTTTTTTTTTTTTTCAACCGAAAATTAAGTTTTTTTAATTAAATTATTATGATTCGAACATCTGATCTCATGTCAGATAGTGCATCACCTTAGCTATTTGAGCTAAAGGTCATTTGCATTTTCGGTGAATTCTTGATCCTGGATCGATAGTGAAGTTTTATCTAGAAGCATATTGTGTTGCTTCCTGTTGGCTTAGCCACATAATGAAGGGTTAAATTTCTCTTTGTATTTAGAAAACGAAAGCCATGATTTAAAATCAAAATGAACCCTCTTTACTAGCGAAGGGTCATAGAATAATTGTAATTCAATATCTAATTTGGCTCGCAATTTTGGTATAGTATTGCATCATGTCATACCCATGTGTAAGATTATAATTGGAAGTATCACAATATTTCATCTCAAATAAAACTTTTTAGAAGGTCTGATATTTAATTGTAAAAAAAATTAATAGAAGACACTAAAATAAACATTTTTAAAATGGTGAGGTGCTAAATTTAGAAGTCCTTTTTTTTAATGTTCAATGGTGTAGTATTTTAAGTAATCTTTGTAAAAAGTTCTCTTATAAAATTTGATTTGGCTAAATTATTATTTTTAAAAAATACTGTTACAACAATTAATTTTACTAAACACCTCCCTCACATTAATTTTCATTTTCAGGCAGATTTGAAATTCAAAAACAGCTTTATTTATGATGCACATGGTTGATCCATACTTCATAACTGTCTTTAGTATGTTTGTTAGTTGTTCAGAAATTACTTACTGCAATTTTTTTTTTAACTAAGAGCATCTTTAATAATGTGGATGTAGATTCCAACTTATTTGTTCGGTATGAAAATGGTATAGTTCAATGTTTATTTAGAGAAATTGGAATCTAAAAATTTGCTCTGATGCAATATCGCCTATTCCTTTTTTTTTTAGATCAATAATTTATTATCTAACCAATCACAATAAAATTTGATGATAAAATTGTAATACCACATATTTCTTACGTTTTTATCATTTTCCGGATCCACAATTTATTGTTTAACCAATCATAAAATAGTAATTTTCTAAAAATCGAATGATAAAATTGTAATATTAGCTAAAATATAGTTATAAAATTGTAAATTTTCCCTTATATTTATATTACTTTTTTCCCAACTCAACTCAAATATTATATTCAATATTTTATATTATTGCATACGTGTTAGAGATAATTATTTAGCAAAATTTCTTGTTAATAAATAATAATAGCCACAACATGTGTAGATGTAGTCTTTTCTTTGCAATTATTCAAAGATTGCTTAATATGGCTTTAACTCAGCTAGCTAGTGAGTAGTGATGAGGCCAATTTCCCCCCCTCCTTATAAAGAAAGAAAAGAAAAGAAAAGGTTGCTTTTTGCGATTTATATTATTAGTGAGTAGCTATAATTGGATATTAATAAGTCCCCTTTAAAACAGACCACATGATCTGTCTCCCACTCCATGCTTGGTTTAACTAGCTAGAGATGGGTACCATGTCACATTGCTTACCAAGTTACAATTCTTTCTTTCTTTTCTATTATTTTTCAAAAAGACTATTCCAACTTAACCATGAAGTCACAGTTTCGATCCTTAAAAATACAGTACTCTAAGGGCCAAGCACTAACATTAATAGTTCTTATTATGTCTCGATCCGGATTCAACAGCCTTAAGTGTAGTTATGCCCGAAATACCGGTGGATAATAAAAAATTAATTTTTTTTTACATAAATTAATAAAGAGAAGATATGGTGGGTGATTTATTCTTGCTTATTATGAATGTGGAGGAAGATAATAGAAAATGATGGGCACTAACTATGTTCTTTGCAATTTTTTTTTCTTTGATCACAAGAAGAGTGGGATTGGTTTTGTTTTTCTTGGGTTTTCTTCTTTCAATGAAGTGAGTTAAAAAAGGGAAAAATAAAGAAAAGAGGGAAATGAAGAGAAAGAAAGTAGGTAGAAAACAGAAATGGTGGTCGAATATGATTCATCAACAAACAAGAATTAGAATCCGGATCTTTGCTTAACTACAAAGTTGATTGGGACCTACTTTTGCTTTGCTACTTATTATACATGTACAAGCACTTTCAATAATGCCTTGTCGGCTATGCTGCTGATGAGAAGTTAGGTCACCCATAAAACATGATAAACCTATATTATTTATACTTTCAACTCCGTTAATTATTAGTATTTATTTTTTTTATTACTTATTTACATCATACTCCACCTTCTATTTCTCTCTAATTAATATTCTAAGTACAAGTTCCTACATTTTCATCATTAATTCTTCAAAATTTTAGGTATTGCACAATAACAAACTATACTATACTATATATGCTACTTTTGTCTTATATTTATATTATTCTTGTCTAGTGGAAAAGTGATGGGTGACGAACTTCTCTACATCTTATTTACTTCCTTTTCCTTTTCCTTTTCAGAAA
The DNA here is from genome assembly GCA_949640765.1 of Croton laevigatus. Taxonomy (NCBI): domain Eukaryota; kingdom Viridiplantae; phylum Streptophyta; class Magnoliopsida; order Malpighiales; family Euphorbiaceae; genus Croton; species Croton laevigatus. The sequence goes on along the minus strand of CATIWJ010257855.1, from coordinate 6,594 downwards.
CAAAAAAGTAATAATGAAAACCTTGAATCTCTCTTCAACCAGCTGTAATCGAAATCAGTTTATCTAACAGTATTTTTAGTTTAGCCTTTTTATCAGTCGATCGCGAATAGTATGATTTTGTTATTAGAATCTATCATTTTCTTTAAAATAAAATCTCTCATCAATATAAACCCTAAAATATATGACCTCTCTCTATAGAGAAAATTTAGAACATTAAATAAAAAGAGGTATTGGTGTAGTTAAAGCAAACATTATGGTATAATTTGAAATTTTAATGTTCATTTTAAAAAAGAAAAAAAAAAGAAAAAGAAAATTAGTTATTACTCAATAACTTATTCCTAAATACTACCTCCAATTTTTTCAATTGTTTACGTTTCAGTTTTTGACAAATTTTTTCAATTGTTTACGTTTCTTTTTTGAGTAAGTAGGTTTAATTGTTTATTATTATTTATGTATTGGTATTGGTGAAAAAGTAAGTGTTGTAAAGGGTTGATAATTGTTTATTATTATTTTATATTGGTATTAGTGAAAAATAGAATTGTATTGGTATTTATGTTTTTAGAGTGTAAAGAAATGAAAAAATTGGAGGTAGTACAATAAAATGCTGAAAACGAAACTGAGCAAAGTAGGTTACATAAAATAATGATGCTTCCATAAATGTAGCTTAATTATAGGGCACGCGGCAGCGGTGTGGTCCGGACGCCCCCTGAAAATTAAAGGCGTGTGAGCCACCTTATTACTTAATTAATGCCGCCATTTATGAGTTCATTCAATAGCTGCTGTTCTATTTTGAAACTTTGATCATTCTCTCCAAATTAATACAATAAAATTCACAAAACCAAACCCTTCCTTTTTGTTAGGTTTCTATGCATTATTCTTCTGCCGATAGAGATTTGGAAAACAACTTAACCAAAATCAGGAAACCCCCCAAACTAGCACATATAATTATACTCTTATGTCCCTTTTTTTTTCTTTTTAATGTTAAAGATTGTGAAAATGTTCCCTAAACATTCATGAATGGAATAAAATGTTATTATCTTGATTTTTTTTTTTTAAAAATAAATTGTGAAAACAAATAATTGATATGTAATTTGGAAAATTTCATTGATTGTAAGCCAAACCAAAAGATTCATGGCATAATACCTAACTCATGAAAAACATTGCGAAAGGGTGGGAAAAATGATAGTTCCATTGAAATTCACTATCATGCTACTTGAAATTTTGCACTATTGGGGCCTTTGCTAGTGCCAAAAAGAGAAAAAGGAAAATAAAAATAGGCAAAGGATATGATATTTGAAGAAAATGATTGGTGATTGCACTCTTATTATATACAATTTGGTGCATAAATACATGGGAAAAAGGAAAGAGATGTGTAATGCAATTTTAAAGAAGAGAATTATCCAAAGCTTTTGTCAGCCAGTGGCTCTATACCAAAAAGCAAGTAGATAGCCATTATTATTATTATTATTATTATTTTTGGACCCAAATAGATAGACATTGACTTTGACACATTTGAGAGAAGTTTAATTAAATATTAATTAAACCTAATTAAATATTAATTAAAATAAAAATAAATTATTGTGCTATCCCCCCAACTTTCACTTTTCCAAGAGATGATTGGGAATAATTATTGCATATATCATTAAACTAAATCTGACCCTTCTTAATTAATTTATTAAATTAATCAAATCTCATCCACACATATTCCAAAAGCCAAAACAAAACACAAGTATTGATTGAGTGGCTCTCTTGTCATCACCACAAACACTAAAATAGTTGGTAAAGACAAAATAATTAAATTTATTATTATAAAAAAGGTAAAAAATTAGTATATAAAAAGAAAAGATTTGGCACGTGTGAGAGTAAAAAGCGTGCGTGTGAGAGACACGAATGGCCCACCAATGATTTGGGATGATGGGCGTTTGATTCCGTGGGGGTTGGATCATTATGGAGCGTAGAAGTTGGCAATGATGGAGGACGGAATTTTGTGTCTTCCCTTTTCTACCATACATATTGCTTCTTCTGTATCTCTGTATGTATATATTCACTTTTTTTTTCTTTACTAATAATAATAATACTTTTTTAACATATGGAGTCTCTTTTGATTGGTAGATTATCATGAAAATAAAATTTTTGAATTTTTTTTCACTTATTTATATTATTATTTTTTAAAAATAAAATTATTATATTTTTAGAAAAATTTTATTTTTTATCAAAACATAATGATTTAGTTTTCTATATTTATTTTTCAAAATATACTTTTCTAGAAAATTTCTTTGAAAATTTAAATTTCAGTAACCAAATGATCCTTAAAAAATATAAGCATACCTTGATATTAATTAAAATTATTTTTATAATTTTAATTTTAAAATTTTATTTTTTTTAATCAAATAATTTAATTATAATTATAAAAATACTTATGGAAAAATACTTACCTAAACCGGGTCAATAAGGTAAAATCTTGAGGGAAAAAAATCATGCTGAAATTTAGTAAAAATGACTGATTTAAGATTGGTAATATACGCACTTCATTATTAATTTATAGTCCCTAGAAAGTTATAAACTAACTCAAGTAGTTTTGAATTTTAAATTAGTTTTATTTAAGATTCACATACTTTCCCATTTATTTAATTTTGGACAAATTTTTGAGCCTAGCATGAAATTCTTAAGTATCACAAACTTAAAAGGTGAAAATGCAATTAAAAACAAATTCGGCAGTGAAAATGAAATTTTGCATAAAATTTGGAGTGAAATTATTGTCTTGGGGATGGGTAATAGTGAAGTTTGATTAGAGTAATCACCTGCTTCAGTTGCTGCTTTTACTAGTTTTCTTTTTATTTTTATATATTTTAGATTCTCAATATTTTAGTAAATATATTTTCAAATTTTTCTGTTTTTCAAAATATACTCTTAAGTTTTTAAATTTTTAAAATATTATACTCTCAAGTCATTCCATCTAAAAAAAAAATTCTCTAAACAGTAAGTATCAAAAAATATTTTGTCTCATCTTCAACCTTCATCAATAGGAATAAAAATGTAATTTTTATACTAAACAATTCAAATTCATTTTCGACAAAGAACTAAACAAGTAAATATATCAATTTGAAAGTCTCAACATAAATAATCAGAAACAGATTTAGAGTATTTTGTGTGAAAAATTACAGTTCAACTCTTACATGAGGTAAAAGATGAGACAAATTATGGTTTAATCTTTATTGTTTAGGGATAACGTCTTTTTTAGACGGAATGATATAAAAGTAAAATATCTTAAAAAATGAAGAACTTGAAAGTATTTTAGAAATAGAAGGATCTAAGAGTATATTTATTAAAATTTTAAGTACCTGAAACTTAATATCACTTTATCTGTCTATAACACATATCACTTTATTTTTTTAATTTTTAAGGATAATTACATTTTTATTAAGTTATTAATTTATTAATTAAAAAATATCAATCTAATACTATTAATATTAATATTATATTCTAATTAGGAGTTATTATTAGTATTATATTCAAATTAAATTAAGTCAAAAAAGTTAGGAAAAAAAATCACGTATGTTATGAGTTTTGACCAAATCTAGCAAAACCTTTTCTTGATCGTACAAAAATTAATAAAAATGTTAAAAAATATCATTGAAATGTTTTTAGTTAAAGACAAAATTTTGTGCTATTAGGAAGGTATTTTAATAATAATTTAAAGTTACTTCTATAATTTATAACATATATAAATATACAAATGAGAAACATTAAATTTGTCTAAAATATTTCTGTAAAATTTATATTATTAAGGTTGAAGTTATTTTTCTTATTTATAATAATTAATTAATTAAATTTAAAATATATTTTAATAATAAATATTTGTAATTATTAAATAATTAAATTCAAATCTTTTTTAATAAAAAAATTATATAATTATTCATAATTTATTAATTAAATTCAAATTACATTTTAATAAGAATACTATTTTAATTATTAATGAATTAAATTTAAATTATATTCTATAAAAATATTATTTAAGAAATAAATCAAAATATAAAAACTTATTTTTTTTTCTAAGAATTGTTTTCCATACAATTCATTCATAGTAATTTTTTAATATTTATTATTATAATGTCATTCAAAAGCAAGTTATCAACATTCAATAAGTTCTAAAATATTTTGAATTTTGTGGAAGGTCTGACTATTATATATTATATCATATATTATTATACTATATTACTATTTTTTGGAATATCATATATTATCTATCGAATGATATAATTTTATTTAAAAAATCAGTTAATCTAAGAGTGAAAAGAAAAAATAAAAACAGTTTTATATAAACATGTTTCTATTTATTTTTTAGATTTACTTTTTAGATTAAAAAAAAACTCAAAATTAAATAGTACAAAAATGGTATCTTGATAAACCAAAATATTTATCTCACACTCGTAAATGTCATAATACTAATAGAATTAGTATACTATAATAAAAATAAAAAAATTATAGTAGCCCATGAGCACATTGAAACTAATTATATATTCGAACTCACATTCGATATAATTAGGATGAGTTAATGCTTATTGTATCAATTTTAAATTAGTAGCACATGAGCAAATTGACACTACCTCTAAATATGCAATTTTATATTAATAATTAATTTTAATTAATTAATTAATAACTTTTTTTTTTTTTGAAATTGGACGTGACAGGATTCAAACTTTGATATCTGGGTCATAAATGCACTTGTCACTAGACTATACCTTGATGTACAATTAATAATAATTTTAATACTATCAGTATTAATAATGTATCATAATTAGGAGTAAATATCAATATTATATTCTAATTAAAAATATGAATAAAAACTTATAAAATTGAATAACGAATTTTTAAAATGAAAATAATATTTAACGTGAATATTATTATCTATATATAATTAACTAGATTAAATATAGCATCAATAACAAAAATATAAAATGATTTAATGTATTAATCAAATTAAATATAGCTTTAATAAGGAAAATATAAAATGTTTTAATGCATGCTATGCACGCTATTGCAAAAAATACCTCTCATATTGGAAAATGGTAACAAAGAGTATTTTTTTCTCTTTTGTAAAATGGTAACAAAGATCAATAATTAAGTAAATAGCACTTTTTTAAAAAACAAATATCACTTTTATACCCTTCTTTTAATATTTATTGAATTTTAGTTTTTTTTTAAAAAAAAAAATCAAGAAACTGAAATAGTTGGTTGGAAAATTGAGAAAGAAGATTGGAACTCTAGCTCTTCCGCCTCTGCCAAATGCAACCGATCATTTATTTAGTATCCTTAGAATAGTCATCGGATCATCAGAAAGCAACCAAAATGTTGAATAATTTTTTGCAACACCGCCATTTACAAATTCTGAAACATTGAATTTTCGAAGTCAAATTTTTTCTAGTTGATTTCTATCGAAAATCGTGTTGACGAGAGATTCCATGGCCTTTTCGTGAAGCTATTCTAAATACTAAATATGTTATTATTGCTAGGAATTTAGGTTTCTATAAATTTTTTAGAGTGAACATTTTTTTTTAATATGTTAAAAACAACCCCAAATAAATTGGATCCCGGTTTAGTGTTGTCGGCAGTAATTTGACATCCATTGTGTTGGCCAATTAAATTAGTAAATAACAAATGAGTCCTTATTTTGAGAATTTGATTTTAATTTTATCTATTAAATTAAAATCTGGCTACAATTAACATGATTTTTTTAGTTTGAATATTTTACAGGAAAAATCAAATTATGAGCAGTTTTCGAATTTCTTTACCTTATATCTTAAGCAGATGCTTACTTAGAGCAATCCCCTGAAATTAATTGTCGAAGCAAACAATATATTCCTCACACATGTGCGTATATAGATACATAGAAGACATGCAACTTGTACTCCTACTCATGCTTTTTCATCTGGAAGGAATTGGAGTATCGAGTTAAATTGACAAATTATTACGAAATTTTATAAGATTATTATTTGAAACATATTCACTTCTCATCAAAATTATTGTCAGTCAATCATGGTATGGTATGTTAATTATTCTACTTATCACTTAGATTGTATGGTAAAAAATTTTTAAATAAAACGAATATATTAGTGTGTATTACTTTAAAAAAAAAAAAAAAAGATAGAGAAGGTAAAAAAATATTAGTGGCATGGTCCATGAGATCTCTCAAGGATTGGATTGGATTTAGGTAAGTAATTTCTAAAAAAGAAATAATATCATAAAAGACCCAATTTATTTTTAATCTAAAAATAGTTTTTTGCATTATTATATTTTTAATTCTTAAAAATATCATATTTTAATTTTACACTTTTGAAAGGGACATATTTGTTTTATTAATAAATTATTTATAGTATGTCTATAATATTTTTATAAATGTTTATAATTTAAAAGTGGTTATTTTGAGAATTATAATTAAAAATAAGTCTATTTTAGAATGTGATAAAATTTAGTGGATTATATATAGACATATTAATTATTGGAAAGAAAAAAAACCTCTCTTTATTAAGTGGAGTCTTGCGCCATGCCCTAGTTTGTTTTCTCCCCTAAAAAGTACACGCAGAATATTACCTC